>ML339553.1:0-129852 GCA_005239505.1 Nicotiana paniculata
GACTCCGAAACGATAATATCTAGACATAATTGACTTAATAACATCAATAATAATTCAATAACTAAATCCCAAAGCCTATTTATACATTTCCCATAATTCTTCCAAAAATACCAAAATTCGACCTTGACCCCGCTTGGTCCAAACTCGAGGTTCAGACCAAAACCCGATCACCCATTCCCCCATGAACCCGAATATACAATCTGTTTTGAAATCCGACCCCAAAATGAGGTTGAATTCCCAAATTTCCAAAAGCCCTAACTCTACCCAAAACCCCTAATTTCTACTCTTGATTCCATGTTTTTAGGCCTAGAATTTAGTGATTGATGAAGGAAAATGGAAGAAACTAGAGTTAAGATCACTTACCTAAGTGGTTATGGAGGAAGGACAGCTTGGAACTCGGCTATGGGGCTTGGAGAAGAAGGAGATTGTGAAAATATGAAAATCCCGTAATGGGTATTCTGTTTTGAGCATTTAAATAGCTGGGAAAAAATGCCCTACGCGATCGTGACATGTCACATGCGATCGTGCAGGGTACTGGATCTAGACCATCACGATCGCGAAAGAAGGAATTACGATCGCAGAGTATACCAACACAGACTATCGCGATCGCGACACGGAGGTCGCATTCGTAGTGAGCAAAATAGCACCCAGCACCCAGCACCCAGCCCCCAGCCCGCATTTGCACTAGGCGTTCGCGTGTGGCCCTTCGCGATCGCATAGAGTGCTGACCCCAGGGTCCGCGATCTCAACCTAGGCTCTGCGTTCGCATAGGGTAATTTCCCAACCCCCAGCCATAAACACATCGCGATCGCGTGAGTTACACAGCGATCGCAGAGAGTAAATCACAGAACATCAGGAAACAGCAGAACATCATATTTTTCTAACCCTTTTGCAATCCCATACCTACCCGAAACTCACCCGAGCCCTTGGGGCTCAAAACCAAATATACACACGACTTCAAAATAATCCTACGAACTTATTCGAGTAATATAACCATCAAAATAACATCAAAACAATGAATTAAACTCAAAAATCTATCGAATTTTCTAAAACTTCATAAACTTCTAAATTCTCCGATTTTGATCCGAAACACGTCAAACCAAGTCCTTTTCTTAGAAAATTTTACAGATAACTCACATAACCCATATCGAAGCTGGTCCGGGCTTCGAAACCAATATACGGATATCAAAGTTCATTTTCAAAAGTCTTTCTTATTTTCAGAAAAAAATTTTCTTTAAAATCCATTTCTCGGACTTGGGACCTCGAAATTCGATTCCGGGCATACGCCCAGGTGCCATATTATCCTACGGACCCTCCGGGACAGTCAAATCACGGGTCCAGGTCCGTTTGCCAAAAATGTTGACCAAAGTCAACTTTATTCTATTAATTATCATAAATTTAATTGTTCAACACATTTCCACATAAAGACTTCCCGGCTACGCGCTCGGGATGTGCACACACATCGAGGTGACATTAACGGAAGCTTTCATGGCCTCGGAACATAGTTTTTGCTAAATTTACACAAGATGACCTTTTGGGCCATCACACACAAACTTTCGCCATCTGCCAAAACCTCCTTTGCGAACACGACGTCCTTATCGCACACACGACGTGCAACGACAAACAATTGTTTAAGAGGGGGAGGATGTAACGACCCGACCGGTCATTTTAAGTGTTGTAGCCCCATTTCCGCATTTTCTGCTCATTTTATGCTTAATTATTGTTATGGGACTTGTCGGGATAGTTGTTTCGGTTCTGGGGAGGTTTCGTAATGAGTTTAGACACTTAGTCTCAAGGTTGGAAGCTTAAGTTGAAAAAGGTTGACAGAATGTTGACTTAGGTGCAAACAACTTCGAAATGGAGTTTTGATGGTTCCGCTAGCTCCGTTAGGTGATTTTTGACTGAGGATTGAACCCAGACTATGATTTGGAGGAGGATTGAACCCGGATTATGATTTGGAGGCCCGTAGTTGAATTACACTTGAAATGGTGAAAGATGGAAATTAAGAATTTTGTACGAGAGTTGACTTTGTGGCTACCGGGCTCAGACTGGGGTTCTAGGAGTTGGAGTAGGTCCCTTGAGTCATTTTTTGAGTTGTATCCAAAATTTGAGGTCAATCGGACGTGATTTTATAAGTTTCGGCATCGAATGTTGAAGTTAGAAGTTCAAGAGTTGATTAGGCTTGAATCGATGCACGATTCGTGATTTTAGCTTTGTTTGATGTAATTTGAAGGCCCGACTAAGTTTTATCGTGTTTTAGGACTTGTTTGTGTGTTTGGTTGAGGTCCCGTGGGCCTCGGGTGGATTTTGGATGGTTAATGGAGTGAAAATTGGACTTGGAAGACCGCTGAAGATTTGCTAGTGTCCGTTCTGGTTTCCTTCTATGTATGGTGTGGGTAGGTATGCGATCGCGAAGGCTTGTTTGGGGGATCTGGGGACTTTATTCTATGTGTTCGCGAGCTGGAGTATGCGTTCCACCAGGCAAAGCATCGCGAACGCATGGGCGTAGCCGCGTTCGCAAAGTGGAAAAGAGTAGGAGCTGGGTTGTACATGTTGCTTTATCTGAACGCGTGGTGGTTGTGCAATCACGTAAGTCTGAGGTACAGTGCATCACTTTCGCGTGGAGGTTAGCGCGTTCGCGTATAGTTAATTCATGGGGCAGCATAGTCGTGCTTCGCGATTGCGAAGCATTTTCCGCAATCGTGATGAAGGGCATCTAGGCAGAACTTAAATATTTTAGAAACGAGGATTTGAGTTCATATAAAAAAAAATTATTTTCGAAGCTCAGTTGGAGATAATTTTTGGAGATATTTTCAAGGGAGTGATTTGGGAAAGTGATTCTTACTTAGTTTTCATTAAATTACATGTGTATATATTTGATTTCATCATTTAATTAGTTATATGGGTTGAAAATTTGGGAAAATGGAGGAAAGTCCTTAGGCCGAATTTTGGGGATTTGTTCGAGATTTTAGTATTGGATTTGATTAAGTTTGGTATGGATGAACTCGTGGTTGCATGGGTGTTCTAATTTTGTGACTTTTACCGGATTTCGAGATATGGGCCAGGGGGTTGACTTTTGAGTTGACTTTTGGTTAAGAACATAGCATTTTCAGATGGAATTGATTGCTATAGCTTGAGTTGATCGTATAGAATTGTTTGTGCCTAGATTTGAGGCATTCAGAGGCCGTTTCACGAGGCAAGGGCTTGTTGGAGTTGATTTTTGCACAGTTTGAGGTAAGTAATTGTTCTAAACTTGGTTCTGAGGGTATAAAACCCTGAATTACGTGTTATGTGATTGTTTTTGAGGTGAAACACATGCTAGGTGACGGGCGTGTGGTAGTGCATCATACAAATTGTGACTTGGTTGTCCTTTATTGATACATTATATCATCATTCTGTGGGTTGATTATCATGATTCTTGTGAGCTCGAGAGACTGAAGAGGTTAATGACCAAGTGAGGCTGAGGGTCTATTGTGAGTAATATTCATGGGATCGGGCTGGACGCCACAACATGTTTTATTGATTCATGCCAGGATTTGGCTTATTATAGCGTTTGGGCTGGATCAGCCCCTACGTATCTTGCACATCCATGGTGCGCGCAGTTGCTAGCAATTATTTACATTTGGGCTGGGTCTGCCTTGGTTTATTTGCATTAGGGTTGCATGTGCTCTGTTCAGTGTTGAGTTTTATTGCAAAACCTAAAAGCATGTCTAAATTCTTGTACCATTACCTGTGGATTATGAATTTTGAGATATTATTGTCATATTTTCTGTGAATTTCCGTACTGTTAATTTTGTGTGTGGGCTATAAATGTTAGATTTTGTCACTACTTTCAGTCCAAATGTTAAATGTAACGACCCGACCGGTCGTTTTGAGAAATGAAGCTCCATTCGGTGGAATAAGGTCTTGAACAGCTTCACTTTGTGTATATCTACCCGCGTGCGTGGTTGGATTCAGTTACCGGATAATCTGGAGTCGAATTGGAAGGAGAATTTCTATTTTTGAAGCTTAAGTGATTAAAGTTGACTAGAGGTTTGTATTTTTAGTAAACGGCCGCGGAATAAGTTTTGGGTGATGCCAACAGCTTCGTATGATGATTTTGGACTTAGGCACACATCCGAAATTGGTTTTGGAGGTCCGTAGAGTAATTTGTTGTAATTCGGCGAAAGTGAGAATTTCGGCGATTTTGGCCGATAGGTGAAATTTTGATATCGGACTCGGAATGGAATTCCGGGAATGGCTGTAGGTCCGTTGTGTTATTTGTGAATTGTCTGCAAAATTTGGCGTCATTAAGGGTTGAATTGATAGGTTTCGGAACGAGTTTTGATAATTGAAGATTTGAAAATTCATAAGTTTGATTTTGGTTTCATTCGTCATTTTGGTGTTGTTTTATGTGATTTGAAACCTCGAGCGAGTCTGTGTTAGTTTATATGACTTTTCTGTGTTTGGACGGGGTCTCGGGTGTGTTTCGGATGGGCTTCGGGTCATTCTGAACCTGTCTTCTGGTTTCCTTCTATGTGATCGCATAGTAGTAGTCGCGATCGCATAATGTTGCTTTTGACCCCCCAGTTTTCGTTCAATGCGATCGCATCCCATTCTTTGCTATCGCATAGTGCAGCGTTTGGCAGCAGATAATTTCTTATATGCGATCGCATAAGTTCCGTCGCGATCGCATAGAACCTTTTTTTGGCTAGTAATATATTTCCTCTATGCGATCACATGTAGTTTCCCGCGATCGCGTAGTAAAAATTGACCAGTGGCCTTTCTTCATCTATACAATCGCATCTTCTCGTCCGCGATCGCATTGAACAAAATACCTGGGCAGACAGTTTATATCTTCAAAATCGAAGGCTTCACCATTTTATCACATTTTGACTTCTAGAGCTCGGTTCTTGGTGATTTTTGAGGGGGCTTTCACACAATTCGATTAGGTAAGTGTTCTTCAACTAGAATTAAATACATTTCATGGTTTTATTCTTATTTTCATCATTTAATTTGTGTTTTGAGTTTAGAAAATGTTGGTTTTGAAAGAAAACTTCTAAAATGAAAAATCGTGATTTGAGGGGTCAAATGATATCGAAATTCGATAAATTCTGTATGGTTGAACTCGTATCGGAATGGGTATTCGGATTTTGTAAAATTTGATGGGTTCCGAGGTGCGGGCCCAGGGGTCGACTTTTGGGTCGATTTTTATATTTTTGTAAGATCGAAACCTTATTATTCAGAATAGTTCCTTATACGTTGTATGTGTATTTTGAAGTGGTTTTAGTTGATTTTAAGCCGTCCGGAGGTCTTTCCGCCCGAGAAGTCCATTTTAGAGTACCGGGTTGTCGTCTGCGAGGTAAGTATCTTGCCTAACCTTATGTGGGGGAACTACCCCTTAGGACTGAGTATTCTGTGTTGAATGTAGCCCGTGTATGCGAGGTGACAAGTTCGTACTCAGACTTATTTGAAAATAGGTTTGACTTTTAGGAGTCTTAGGTCCTTATATTCCCTATGTATGAAGTTGTATTTGTTATATCTGAGTTCCGATTGCTAGTTGATCTCTATCTGCTTAAATTAGAAATTACTTGCTTAGTTTTCCTTTGTTGCTTATTTGATCTTAATATAATTTAATAGAAGACTTTACCTGTTCTACCGTTGTGCCATAGCTTCCTTCATAAACTGCCTATTTGACTAGAATTAGCATAATCTCTCCCTATAACTGTTTAGCAGTGATTGGAATATCCATACGTTGGTGTCAAGCATGCCCGTGAGCCGTACATTGTGATTTGTATGATTTTCCCTTAAGTGCTACTTAGGTTTAGTTGATAATCATCCATGTTGATGGTATTTCCTTGGTGTTGCCTATTACTGAACATTTGTTCAAGCTGAGTTTTATTCTGTAAAGTTGATTGTTTAGGAGAGATTGGTTATAGTTGTTTCCCTTGCCGTGAAGATTTGTGTCTTATTGATGACTTGAATATTGTGAATCGTTGATATATTTGTTTTGTTTTCCCCTCGTTATATCGTTTCACTTGTGCTTGGTATTCCCTTCAGTGACTACTTCTTATGAGTGAGTTTTTACCATTCTTGTGATTCAAGTCTTTGTATTGATTTTCTCGTCGCACCTTGCATTATGTCTTTTGTTGCTTTTGTGCCTGTTGTGGCAATGTTTGTTATTTTCTGTCGCATTCCGGGAGTTTTCCCCCTATACTGCATTGCATATTTAAATTGGGTCTAAAGACGAGATTCCGGGAGCTTTCCCCCTGTACTACATTGCATATTTAAATTGGGACTAAGGACGAGATTGCGGGAGCTTTCCCCCTGTACTACATTGCATATTTAAATTGGGACTACGGACGAGATTCCGAGAGCATTCCCCCTGTACTGCATTGCATATTTAAATTGGGATTGGGACTACGGACGAGATGCTGGGAGCTTTCCCCCTCTACTGCATTGCATATTTAAATTGGGACTACGAACGAGATTCTGGGAGCTTTCCCCCTCTACTGCATTGCATATTTAAATTGGGACTAAGGACGAGATTGCGGGAGCTTTCCCCCTGTATTGCATGACAAATTCTGAGTTGCAGACTGAGTTCCGGTAGAGTTATCTTTAGGAGATTATGATCGAAAGATTTTTATTTCAAAGGTTTATTTGAAAAGTATTTGTCTTGCAGAAAATGATATTGAAATACATTTATTGGGGGATTATATTTGAAAATCATGTATTTTGAAAGAACTATGTTTTAAAGATTTCTCTTTCTAAATATATATATATATATATATAATTTATATTCGGAGAAAGTATGGTTCAAGGAAAATTGTTCTATCCTGAAATGCTTATATCTTTAAAGCTTCAATATAAGCTGCAGTTTAAAAGTTTTCACCAATTTATTGGATTTATTGGCTAAGGCCTGATGTGAACTAACTGACGCACTGCTAAGTTACCAGTGTTTTAATTTTGTGGTGATTTCCGGTTTTGGCTCGTATTTCTGTTCATTCTTCTGTGTACTATTATACTGTTCTGTTGATTAATTTTCGGTAATTCCTTCCGCATTATATTGTTATGTTGTTAATTATATCGTAAAATCTTTAGATAGATATTATGTTCAGTCATTTCGATATTGATGTGTGTTTAATTTATTAGACCAGTGGTGTCTTGTCTAGTCCTCGTTACTACTTCACCGAGGTTAGTCTTGATACTTACTCGGCACCGCTGGTGATCATACTACACTTCTACGTATTTTTGTGTGCAGATCCAGGTAATTGTTTGTTAGTAGCTGCGCGGATTATTGCCGAGGAGACTCAAGGGAACCTGTTGCTGCGTTCGCAAGCTTCGGAGTCACCTTCCTGTTTTTATTCAACTGTTCTTATTATTTCTAAACAGTAGTATTTAGGAGTTGTAGAGAAAATTCGTAGAGCTTATGACTTGTATTATCGGTTTTGGGAAATTGTAAATTTTGTCAAGATTCTATATCGAGACTGTTGGATTTTCCTTTATATTTGTTTTTATTTAGTAACTGTTAGGCTTACCTAATCTCTAAGACTAGGTGCCATCATGATACCCAACAGAGGGATATTTGGGTCATGACATTAGATATGTTACTTATTGAGATGGTTGTACTCACGCTACACCCTGCACCTCGTGTGAAGATCCATGTGTTTCCGGTTATGGCAGTTGCTGATTCACAGAGTCCAGACATTCGGAGATCATCGAGGTAGCTGCTTTGGCACCCGCATAACTTGACTTTCCTCCCTATATTTCTATTATTTATTCAGTTCTACTTTCTAGATAGTGTGCCTTAAGATGTCATTATGTAGATGCTCATGTACTTAGTGACACCCTGGTTTTAGAATAACTTATGTATTGAGTTATAATATTCTATTTCGTTTTATGAGATTTTTATTTATTTAAACTATTTTACTATATTTCAACGTTGAAAGTTTTGGAAAAATGTATGAGTAGTCGGCTTGCCTAGTATCATGATAGGCGCCATCAGGACAAGTTAGGTTTTGGGTCGTCTGTCATGACCCCAATTTCCCTCCGTACGATGTAAGCAGAATAACTGAAATATTAAGCTGAAACTCAAATCATCCACAATTGTAAAAAATAAAATTTGCAACACAAGTATAAACAACTCCCAAAACCTGGTAGATATAAGTCACAAGCTCTAAAGAGAAATAATAAATATCTATATACATCAAAGTGTAATTAGGACAAAGAAACAACATAATAAAGATAGATGGGGACACCGAGGTCTGCGGACGCTGGCATATATACCTTGAAGTCTCCCTGTACGGACTAGCTCATTGATACCTGGTCTCGTAGGAAGTACCTGGATCTACACAAAAGGATTTGCAGAAGTGTAGTATGAGTACAGCACAATGGTACCCAATAAGTGCCAAGACTAACATCGGTAGAGTAGTGACTAGGTCAGGTCAGGACCCTACTGGAAAATAAGAAAAAAGTCAGAAGATATAATAATATAATGAAATGATAGAGAAGTGAAACAATGAAAACTTACGGAAGGTAATATTACGGAATCAAAGAAAGACAAATACACCCTAAAAGGAAAGCAAAAATCTTACAAGTTTAGGAAAGATAACAACAACCAATACAACGAATAGAGGAAATCAACAGGAGCACTCCCGAGGTGCTGCTTCGTACTCCCAAAACTAAATATCTCACAATCTTTCTTTATATCACCGCGGGAACCTTTATATTTTGTTTTGAAAATCATATTCTCGAAATAACACCCCGCATTTTAGCCCACCTTATCACACCACATGACTTCTAGTAGTTCCCCTACTAGCGATGCGTATCAAGCCCACCTTATCTCACCGCATGATTTTCAACACCCAGACCTTATACCACCGCATGCATATCAATAATAAAAAAGGCATGATAGAAACCTTGTGCAGCATTAACAACTGCACGGCAGAAATGTCATGCAACAACCAAATAATCATCTCAACAATAATCACGGAAACCAAAATATAACAACTGAAACAATGATATTTCAAGGGTAGAAATTTCAAGTAAAATCCCATAGTTAAATAGTGAATATAGAATAAAGAAAGCAGTCATTCAATTAAGCATGTAGAATAAGTTGCAAATAAGAGATAAATACAAGTAGAAAAGTGTAATTAGGCTAAACATGATGATTATACATGCTAAAGTAACTCCGTTAGGGCATAAAAAGGAAACTACTTAGCTAAAACTAGAATTTCAACATTTAACTCGTGTACGCACTCGTCACCTTGCGTACACCGCCCTCACATATCACAATTTGTCACAATAATACCAAGTCCTAAGGGAGATTTACCCCACGCAAGGTTAGACAAGTCACTTACCTCAAACCTCGCTCAATCAATCAATAAAAAAGCCTTTCCCTCGATTTTCCAACTCCGATCGGCTCAAATCTAGCCAAAACAATTTCACACTATAAATATAACTATAAGGAACTAATTTAAATAATGAAATCACGGCTTTAGGAAAGAATTGAAAAATCGCTCCAAAAGGTCGACCTGGGTGCATGTCTCGGAACCCGACCAAATTAATAAAACCCGAACACGCATTCCATATCGAGTCCAACCATACAAGAATTACTCAAATTTGACCTCAAATCGCCTTTCAAATCCAAAAATTTCAGCCTAAGAAGTTTTCCCAAATTTTCCCCAAATTTCCAACTTAAAACACTAATTTAATGATGGAAACAACAATAGATTCATGTAATATACCACAACCGAGTTATAATTTCTTACCCTAATGATTTATTTGAAAATCTATCGAAAAATGTCAACAAACCGAGCTCTCTAGGTCCAAAAATCAAAGTGAGATCAAACCCTCAAAATTAGGTCTTTTCTGGCTTGTGAATTAGCATATGCAAACCCACAGTCGAATTTGCGGCTCCGCAAATTTCCATCGCAGGTGCGGTTCTCACTCAGCCCAGCAACCTACGCTTTTGCGGACCAAAATGCGTATCTGCACTCTGGCTCCAGCGGAAGGGGTTCTGCTATTGCGACCCTAGGCTTGGCTAGTCTTTCCACTTCTGCACTTCCTCAATCGCCCTAGCGAGTCCTCTTTTGCGGAACTCTGACCGCATCTGCGGTCCCAGCTGGGAAGGTTTAACTTTTTTGTGGCTGGATTGCCGCTTCTGTGGTACCTCACCTGCATCCCAAAGTGCGTAGGTGCGATCGCACCAGACACAATAATACTTTAGCATTCACACAAGTCTAATATTGTTCCAGATTCAATCAAAATTACACCCAGGGCCCCCGGGACCCCCTCCGAATATACCAACAAGTCCTAAAATATCATACAATCTTAGTCGAGCGTTCAAGTTACATCAAACAACGCTAAAACCATGAATTGCGCATCGATTCAAGACTAATGAACCTTTTATCTACTAACTTCTAGATTCGATGTCGAAATCTACCAAATCACGTCCAATTAACCATAAATTTTGCACACAAGTCATAATTGACATTACATACCTACTCTAACTTCCGGAATCAGAATCCAATCCCGCTATTAAAAAGTCAGCACCCGGTCAAACCTTCCAAAATCTTCCAACTTTTAAACTTTCGGCAATTAACACAGAAATGACCTACGGGCCCCCAAATCAACATTCAGACTCACTCCTAAGTCTAAAATTACCCTTCGGAGCTATTATATCCGTGTAAACTCCATTCCGCAATCGTCTTCACATAAATCAAAGTACGGTCGACTCTTATGAATTGAACTTCAAATTTAATGTATCCCATTTCTCTCTGAAACCAACAACCAAACCTCCCGGCGAGCCACAAAACCACAAAATGGAATGGAGGGAGAAATAAAGAGGGGATCGGGGTTAATACTCTCAAAACGAGCAGTCGGGTCGTCACATCGTGACAACATTGGGCACATGAAAAATAAAGCCAATTATATTATGGTCCATACTAATTAATTAGATGCATATATGGTCTATCTAGGTTGATTTTTTCCCGAAAATCATGTTTAAAAAAATAATTTCAAGGTCAAATAATATTTGATGTGGTTTAACAATTTGATTAATATATGAGATTATATGGATACCCACTAGTTCGCTTTCTATTCTAATAATATATTTCATATGTTGCGTCAAATTAAATGTGTTAAACTGATGCAAATTCTTCAGTTTTACTTATCACTAGACCAGTTTATACTTATAAACATTAAAAGGGGTAGTACTTAATAGTTTTAGGATGACTGAATACGGTGATAACATTGATTAAGGGTAAGATGGTGGATTTAAGTCCCATCGATCTATGAGAGTAAGACATCATGTTCGAGTCATGATGCTCCATGATGATAAGATTTGGGTTTGAGTCCCATTTCATTATGGCCTAACATGCATTTATATTGGTAAGACATTGGGTTTGAATCCCAATGTACCATATTGATGATATAATGATGACTAAAGAAAAATAATATATTTTTTCATGAAAAATCATAAAGATTGCACCACTTAATTTGCTCCATTATTGAAGTGAATGTGGTAGCAGTGTATAATAAGTCTAAGTGAAGAAAAGTGATTGACCTATGAACGTGAGGGTGCCAAACAAATAAAAAAATAATAACAGTCATTTATGATAATTATAAAAAAGGAGAACAATAATGGTTCTCAAAATATATCCTTCAAAAGGTGAATGCAATTTTTACCATCAAATTAGTATGGAAAAATGTCATGACCCGGGATTGCAACCTTCGGGACCATAATGGTGCCTAATATTTCACTCGATAGGCAAGCCAATGTTAGAGAATCATTAAGCCATCTTTTATTGAATTCAGTAAGTAAAGTCAATTAAGCTAAAATGAAATAAAAGGAGTGCGGAATAATGCAAATACCCATAATATTTACTACAATATGGATGTGGATTCATAATTCACGAACTTTTAGGATTTACTACAAGTAAAGTCTGAAAGAAATACAACTGTTTGAACGAAAGAAACAGTAAAAACAGGGAAAGATAGGTAGGGACTTCAAGGTCTGGGAACGCTAACAGATCTACCTTGAGTCTCCAATGAACCGGTCGGAACTGCTATGTCTCTTGATCAGCTTGAGTACAACAGACCCCATGTACTCTGTAAGTGTCGAGCCTATCCTCGACGAAGTAGTGACGAGGCTAAGGCGGATCACTCACACTACAACATGTACGCAATATATATAATAAATACAGAATAGGAAATACTGAGTGAAATAAATTAATCAATTGAAAATAATAGCTACAACTTCAGGAATTAGCCAGCGACATTCAGAGTTTACCAATCCTTAAGTGCAAAAGAAAATACCGTAAAACTAACACAATTCAGGGAAATATAGAAACATAAGTTGTTGGTGCGCGCCACCCGATCCCACCGTACATCACACAATCAGAATCATAATTCACCCTTATTCCACCAAAACAATCCACCCTTATTACACATGTTGCGGCGTGCAACCCGATCCCATCATACAGTATAGATTCACCCTTATTCCACCACATCATTCAAACCTTATCTCACCTGTTGTGGCGTGCAACCCGATCCCACCACATCAATACCAAGTACTCAATGTGCACAATAAAATTTACAATTTAAATCACGGAAAACCTTTACAACCCACATATACCAAACTGAACTAAATAAGACTACACAGCGAGGCCATTCTAGAAATTTGAAACTAGAAAGTACAAATAAACCAAGTTGAGCAATTAGTAGAAGATCATGAAACTATTAGAAGATCTAACATCATAAACAGGAGAAAAAATTGATTAACAGGTAGCAGTTAGGCATGGAAACACATTTAGAGCATGTAACAATTAAGACAAGGAAAGAGATAATTTAAGAAAAGCGGGAAAAATAGGGAAAACAGATAATTCGGCGGCGCATAAGAACTCGTCACCTGGCATATACGCCGCTCGCATGAAATTCACATAACACATAGTCTGGGGGTTCTTAATTCCCTCAAGTCAAGGTTATACACAACACATACCTCGCTCCAAAGACTACTAAATGCTCAACCATAGCTTTTCATCTACAATACTTCTCCAAACCACTCGTATCTAACAACAATTGACTTAATAATATCAAATATTACTAAAGTAATCAATTACAGTTCATAAATTTATAATTCCGAAACTTTCCCCCAAAACGTAAAAAATCGACCCTGGGCATGCTTGGTCAAAACCCGAAGTTTGGACCAAAATCCATTTACCCATTCACCCCCGAGCCCCATTATGTTATTAGTTTCAAAATCCGACCCCAAATTGAGGTCTAAATCCCCAATTTGCAAAACACCCCCAATTCTTCCTAAATTCCTAACAAATATTAGGACTATGAATTAATGGGTGATGCTAGAAATGGAAGAAAATTAGTTAAAGAGTATAAACCTAAGAATTGATATTAAGTTTTCTCTTCAAAATCGCTCCTATGTTGAGTTCTAATGGAAGGTTTATGAAATGTTGCAAAAAATCCCGCTACTGTTTTGTTTGAAGTCATAGGCGTAAGGCCTTCTTCGTGTTCGCAAATGGTTTTCCACGTTCGCGATGAGAAGCAACCCGAGTGGCTTTGACATTGCGAGTCCTCCTTCACATTCGTGAAGGCTTCTCCCCCCTACCCTTCGCGTTCGCGAGCCAATGCTCGTGTTCGGGTAGAAGAATGACTGACCCCTCCCCCAGGTCCCTAAAGCTTTGCTTTCGTGAAGGGTGAGGCCTATATTACTTCACGTTTGCGACCCAGCTACTGCAATCGCGATGAAGAAATCCACCCTGCCCCAGTTTACTCTTCACGTTCGTGAGAGTACCTTCGCGAACGCGAAGAAGAAAACACCAGATAACAATTGAAGCACAAAAACCAGATTTTCTAAGTTTCAAAACAACTATAGCCTATCTGAAACTCATCCGAGCCCTCGGGGCTCCAAACCAATTATGCACACAAGTCCAAAAACCTCATTCGAACTCACTCGCGCGATAAAAATAGCAAAATAACATCTAGAACTACGAATCGAACACCAAATCAAATGAAATTTTCATGAAAACTTTAAAACTTCTATTTTCACAACTGAACGTCCGAATCACGTCAAATCAACTTCTGTTTCTCACCAAATTTGACAGACAAGTCATAAATATCATAGTGGAACTGTACCGGACTCCGAAAATAAAATACGGACCTGGTATCAACAAAACCAAACATCAGTCGATTCTTAAAAATTATTAAACTTCAAACATTCAATTTTCATCAAAACTCAATAACTCGAGCTAGGTACCTCCGAATTTGGTTCCGGTCATACGCCCAAGTCCAAAATTACGATATGGACCTACCGGTACCGTCAAAATACGGATCCGGCTCCGTTTGCTCAAAATGTTGACCGAAGTCAACTCAAATGAATTTTTAAGGCAAAATCCGTATTTTTATCAGTTTTTTTACATTTAAGCCTTCTGGAAGAACACCGGGAATACACACAAAAATCGAGGAAGGCTAAAATGAGGTGATTGAGACCTCGAAACACAGAATTAAGTTCTAAAATATAAGATAAACACGGATCTGTGGCAGTTTGCTCAAAACGTTGAACGAAGTTCACTCAAATGAATATTTAAGACAAATTTCTTATTTTTATCAGTTTTTTACATATAAGCCTTCCGAAAGAAGACTCAGACTGCGCAAACAAATCGAAGAAGGTGAAAATGAGGTATTTGAGACCTCGAAACACAAAATTAGGTTCTAAAATATAAGTTTACCTATAGGGTCATCACAAAAAATAATAAAGCATGCCACTATGACTATACTCCATTCTTTGAAGAGAATGTGACTTGTGATAAACAATGTGAATGCAAACCCATACATAAAGGTGAATGTGGCAATATGTGATAACAGTAATGAACAAAGACATGCAATGCATGATTGGATGAATACCACACAACTCACAACTCACCTCTAAGGGATGTTTGAGTGAAATAAAGAGAATAAATATTATTGTGTGGTTACATGAATATGTCATTGGTCGCGTACATGTGATACGCCATAAATATTTTGGCATATCTTATAAAAGTTATTAAAGTCAAAATTAAAGTAAGAAATATGTTTGCTTATGATGATTTTGACCACGACAATTTATTATGATTTGATTTTTTTCTGTGAAAGAGACATTCACCATATGGATATCATAACAAAAGATCTTGTAGTTGAAGATCAATTATGAGGTCTGGAAAAACTAGTTTGTTACTACCCTGATGGATGAAATTATTTATGACATTGAAATTGTTGTAAGTTCAAAAGAAACTTTTTGATTTACAAATATAGTAGGCAAAGTGGTTGGCATATTGAGACTATAAATGAAATGAAGATTGAATTCCTTCGTAATTCTATAATCATACCGGGTAAATATGAGAGGTTACTGGATTTTTTTCTATTTGTACTACACAAGTATAAGCATAATGATGGAATTATATGCCACAAGTAAACTAGAGGTTTACTTAAATAAATATTAGTTGCATGACCGGTTGGCCATCACGATTCAATTATGATAAGAAAATTAATTGAGAAATTACATTGGCATATATTGAAGATAAAAGATTTTTCAAGAATTCTCTTGTGCTGCTTATTCTAATGATATACCAGTTCAGGCTGGAATTGAATCCCTTGATTTCTGGTACAAATAAAAGGTGATAAATATATGGGCCCAGTGACCTGCCATGTGTATCATTTATTATTATATGATTTTAATAGATGCATATATTCTATGGTCACATGTACGTTTGGTCAACTTGCAGTTTGGCTTTTGCAAGGTTACTTGCTCAAATTAATAGAGCACAATTCCATAATGTAAATTATTATGATTTATCTTGATAATGCTGGTTTAAATTCAAGTTGGTTTAGCAGAATATTTGTGCCTCCAATTATAGCTGAACTATTGGTTATGATAACAAAACTCCCAAAACAAAATTTGGTATGTGATATATTATTTAATAGACAACAACACTTGTACGCATCTAGCTAAGTTATGATACGTTCTCCCTATCACAATTGATTCAGGGTCAGGAACCAAATAATTTCCATCTAGAAATATGAATTTAATTGTTTTACCATAATGCACAAAGATGTGTCTCCAAAGAAGGTTGGGGATAAGTGTTGGTGATCCCAACATTAGGGGGAGAAAATGGAAAGCTGAAAAAGTAATACATGGAATGAATTATTATGAGTACACCTATATCATCGTACAAGGAAATGTTTACTTGAAGTTCAAATGGTAACTCATTTATATTGTCAGGTGCATTTATTGACCCCAAAGCTAAATGTTATATTTCAACTGCTAATGCTCAAAATATAATAAAAGTCCATGAGGGACAGAGTCTATGGCACACATGAAGCGTAATAAACCAATCGATTCCAAAGATAAAACTCCTTGAAGAAAGAGGGGAGAAATTGATCAAGATGGTCATAATAAGGAGGCAAGTGCTTTATAAGAGCACCATGACATAACACTTTATAAGACCTCATGGGAGAGACTCAGGTACCTGCAAATAATGAGATCGCGATAGTTATGTTTTTATTAAGTGATGATGGAACTGATGTAAAATATTCGTCGACGATGTTGTTAATATAATGTAGCGCTAAATATTATTAATATTGACTAGGATCTTGAGCTCAAATACATCATGAAATGTAGACAGATAAATGATTGGCCAAAATAAAAAAAATATGCAATCAAGATTTATTTTACTTGGAAAATGTGAAGTTGGACGAATAGTCCCAACACCTAAAAGTATAAAGCAGTGGAAGTTCAAATATGTTCTTGTGAAAAAGTGAAATGAAAAATCAAGTCGATATAGATAAAGAAGACTTCTGTTATAAGAGTTTTCGTAAATATCATAGCATTAGTTACATGAAGGCATGCTCTCTTGTGGTGGATGAAATCATTTTTAGGTTTTAATCTGGAAATACATGAATAACGTGATACGCGTAAAATAAAAATCATTGAAGGATTTAAACTGTTCTGAAACATATTAAGGTTCCCAAAAAATTTATTAAAAAAATCTTCAACAAATTCTTATGTAGATTAGAGCAATCATGGGGTACATGATTTGTTTTTGTGTCTAGTACAATTGGTGCACTAATGTATCTTCCTAGAACTATGAGTATAACAATATGCTAACAAGATATTGTTTTATTCCTATACTAAGATATTGGAATACTATTAGGATTATATTGCAAAAGGAATCCTTGATATAAATTTGTTTATTCTAACAAATATTGTCAAAGTTTTGTTGGTTATGCAAATGCAGACATTTTCTGAAGTTCATTATTCAAACAATCTATTTGTATGTGATGGTACTGCCATATTATACATTCACAATACTATAAATTATTGATTCAATTCATGCCAAGATATTAACAAGTGATAAATTAAGTACCTCAATACATAATAGATGTGTAGCTTTTTCTTTGAAAAAGAAGATTTCAATAATATATAAAACAATGTTGCTTGCTTATCTCAATTGGAAGATGAATATATTGAAGGTGACAAAATAAAGCACATTTCACTAAAGTTCTTTCCAAACATGATCTTCGGCAGATCGGTGATGTAGATATTTAACAAAATTTATTTGATTGATACTTTGGTGGATCTGTTCAATGAATCATTACCAACAACATTTGAGAAGCTGATCGGGATTGGAATGCGTCATTTTTGAAAAGTAAAGTGATGTTTTCATCAGGGGGAGGAAAAAATATGTTGTACTCTTTTTTCTTTAGCTACGATTTTATCCCACTAGGTTTTCCTGGCAAATGTTTTTATTGAGGCAGCAAGCAACGTATTACATGATATGTGTACTCTTTTTTCTTCACTATGATTTTTTCCCTTATGGTTTTTTCCTAGTAATATTTTAACGAGGTACATTATCTATGAATATACAAGGGGGAGTGTTATAAATATTAAATTATGGTGGATGTCTAGTCTTCTCCATTATATCCATAATTCTCACTACTCTAATGCTTATATAGTTATGATTGTAACTCCATAACCTCCCCATGATCTTCCTCCATTATCTCAAATGCTTAATGACATGTTCAAAGACATATGTATGGTATTCTTTGGTATACCTCTATTTAATAATATAAATCGAGGATAAGAAGTGATATTGTATATGTTTGAAAAAATACGCTTGAATAAATGAAAGAAATAAGAATCTCTCCTCTTTTTCTCTTTATATTTCTTAGCTTGTTTTTCCTTGTTTTATATTGTTACTTTGAGCTATATTTAATAACACTTCTTTAAATTTTCTTTCTTCAATCATACCACATATATTAGTAAGGGTGTTTTTTAAGCTAATATACCACTAAGCAGTGTGCTTAGTGGTCTTTTTTATTAGTAATATAACAAAAAATATATGATATTTTACGATATGAAAGAAATAAGAACTAGCTAATATATGTATCAACTTATGGACGACATGCCATAAGTTGATATTAAACAATGAAACATATGCAAAAAGTAGTCTTGCTTCATGCTTATTGATCTCCAATTGTGGAGTCCTGACAGTGTCATTGATATATTGTGTGTGCTCCCTCATGTCTTCAAGTGTTTCATCAACATATCTTGCATTCAATTTGAACCAATGATTATAACTGTTGTTGCTATCTTCTTCAATGCCGATGCTCACTTCTAGTCAACGGGAACCAAAATGCAACTGATCCGCGAGACCAGAAGCGAGGAACATCTCGCATTAGACCTGGTAGAGCGAAGCTTAACGCAAGATGGAAGGGGAACAATGCTGGATGTACCATGAGAGGAGGATCGCGTTAGGTCGGGTGTCTTCAGGAGTACCATGCGGGGAAGCAGGTGCCTGAAATCGTGTTTCTTGGCCTGTAGCGAGCTAGGCAACTTTACACGGGCTAATTTTAACCTTATATCTAGCTTGCTTGTCTCTATGAGCTAAAAATAAGTGAATAAGTAGTGCCAATGCAAATATGTAAAGTAGAGCTTTTCAGTTACTCTCATTAGGTCAAGATGGCATTCCGCGTTTATGCCAAGAGAAATCCACCTTGCATACCATGTATGTGGCTTCTTCAACATTCCTGTAATGTCCCGGCCGGTCGTTTTAAGAGTTTGAGCCCTGAACCCCTAATAACTGCTTTCCCCCACGTTTGTTTCTGTTACTGGGACTTGCCGGAGTGATTAGTTATGGAATTCGGAGAGTTTTGGGACACATAGTCCCTAATTATGAGTTTAAGCCTTATAAATCAGACCGTAGTCGGAACTGTGTGAAGACGGATCCGGAATGGAAATCGGTCGACTCCATTAGCTCCGTTTAGTGATTTTGGGGTTAGGAGCGTGCCCGGAATGTGTTTTCGAGGTCGCTGGTAGATTTAGGCTTCAATTGGCCAAAGTTAGATTTTCGACGATTTCGGCTGATAGGTGAAATTTTGATATAGGGCTCGAATGGAATTCCGGAAGTGGCTGTAGGTTCGTAGTGTCATGTGTGTCCTGTGTGTCAAATTTGAGGTCATTCGGACTAGTTTTAACGTGTTTCGGCATCGTTTGTGGATTTTGGAAAAATTCTAAGTTCTAAGGCTTGAATTCATGTGTAATTCTTGTTTTTTGTGTTATGTGATGTGGTGTGAAGGCTAGACTAAGTTCGAATGAAGTTATAGGACTGTTTGGTAGGTTTGGTTGAGGTCCCGGGGGCCTCGGGGTTGTTTAGTATGTTCAACGGGCTATTTTTTGGACTTAAAATATATCAGATTTTGCTCGTGCTGGTTTCCTTATATGTGATCGCCTGAGGGGAGCCGCGATCGCATAGGCTAATCTGGCATAGGGGAATTTCGTTCTTCGTGTTCACGTGAAGGTGAATTCGAACTCATAGGTATGTCAAGGTGTTGAATCGCGAATGCGTGAGCTAGGCCGCGTTTGCGAAGAACAAGCGAGGCAACAGTGGCTCGAGATAATGCCCTTCGCGGTCGCGTGAGGCCAGTCGCGAACGCGTAGGGTCTGTTCAGTTGTGTATCGCGTTCGCGTAGGGAATAACGCGTTCGCATAGTGTAAAATCTAAGGCGCGTGTTTTTTTTCTTCGTGATCGCGTCTGGGCTTACCCGATAGCAATTAAGGCACATCTGGACAAATTTTAAACCGCCCAAAAACGAGGGTTAAGTCATTTTTTCACAAATTGAAGTTGAGAGCTCGGGATTAGGCGATTCTTGGAGGATTTTCACGTGGGTGTTTGGGGTAAGTGATTCTTACTCGGTTTTGACTATTTCACGCTAATATATGCTTAATTTAATCCTCTAATTTTGAAATTTGGCGTGAAAAAATTGGGAACAATTAGGAGAAGTTCCTAGGCCGAATTTTTGGGTTTTGGTTGAGATTTTGGTATCAGATTTGAGCATATTTGGTATGGTTAGACTCGTGAGCAAATGGGTGTTCGGAATTACTGATTTTTACCCAATTCCGATATGTGGACCCGGGGGACTTTTTAGGTAGTTTTCCTAATTTCGCGCTTTATCTTCGAATTAATTAGTCGAACTAGTTGATTGTAGTGATATTTACATTATGTAATTTATTTGAATAGATTCGGGCCATTCATAGTTGGATACTCGTGGCAAGAATGTGATTTCGAGTTGATTTGAGCAGTCGAGGTAAGTGGCTTGCCTAACTCTGTATTGGGGACTTCCCATTAGGTTGTTTAGACATTTATTGATATGTGGGTGCCGTGTATCTGAGGTGACGAGTACGTACACGGGACATTATTGAAAAAATTCCATTTTCCTTCGAAAATTTATAAAATTAGCTTTCTCCTATTACATTGCTTTAACGTGTTAAACTGCTTAGCTTAGATTAGAAAGGAATGCCTACTTGTATAATTGTCTACTTGATACTCTGTGCGCCATACTTAGTTAGGTTATTGTTTTCCTTATATGTGATTAGATGAACTGTATAAATTGATGGTATTCCTTGCATCCATCCTGCATCACATATTTAAATTGGGACTATAGACGTATTCCGAGAGATCTTCATGTACTGTATATTTAAATTGGGACTACGCACGTATTCTGGGAGATCCCCCTGTACTATTATTTAAATTGGGACTACAGACGTATTCCGGAAGATCCCCCTGTACTGCATAATTATTTTGGGACTACGGACGTATTCCGGGAGATCCCCCTGTACTGCATAACCATTTGGAATTACAGGACGGTTTCACGGGAGTTTCAACCTTGTGATACATTGTGTTGAGCCGAGGACTCCCTTTACTGTAAAACTTTTGATTATTTTCTTTAACTGCTTAGGGTAGACATTACTTATCTTTTGTACTGTTTTAAATTTATTTATATAGAAATCCAGTAGACCTTAACCTGACCTCGTCAATACTTGACTGGGGTTAGGCTTGACACTTACTAGGTACCAAATGTGGTGTACTCATGCCCTTTCCTGCACATGTTTTTCGTGTGCAGATCCAGGTACGAGTTATCAGCCGCGTGACTAGTTGTTGCAGCTGTTACCAGAAGACCGTCAGGTATTTCTGCCGCGTCCGCAGAATCCTCCGTGTCACCTTCTATCCTATATTATAGAGATTTTCATATGTACTTTCCAGTTTTGTTTAGAGCAACAGTAGTGTATAAACTTGTGACTATATTGTGACAATCCAGGTGTTTGGGAGTTATATTTTTGTACGATCCGAGCGACATCATTATGATTATTCATATATCTATGTCCTTTACTTCTTTATTTATCATACTTTCAATTAAGTTTTTATCCGCTAATTAGGATTACCTAGTCGTATAGACTAGGTGCCGTCATGATAACTTTTGGAGGGTGAATTGGGTCATGACAAGTTGGTATCAGAGCGTCTAGGTTCATATGAGTCACAAGTCACAAGCCGGTTTATTAGAGTCTCGTGAATCGGTACAGTGACGTCTTTTACTATCTTTGGGAGGCTATGTAACTGTTAAGAACAATCATATTCTTTGGTTTCCTTGTCGTGCGAGTTATTAACATAAAAAATCCTAAAACTCTATTATACTCTTTCTCACAGATGGTGGGGACCCGTACCAGATGGGCCGACCATCAAGCACCCGAGCCCCCAGTTAGAGTCGCTAGAGGCAGGGGCCCGGGTAGAGGACGAGCACGCGGTGCAGCCCGAGCACCTGCGAGAGCCGCGACAGAGGAGCCCACAGCAGCTCTGGCTGGAGGGCCGGCACAGGAGGTCCCTATTGCTGCGCCAGTTCTCCAGGAGACTTTGGCTTAGTTCATGAGCATGTTCAGCACTCTCACTCAGGCTGGGCTACTTCCGATAGCCCCAGCCACTTCTCAGGTCGAGGGAGGGGTACATACTCCCGCAGCCAGCACTCCAGAGAAGAGGGTCCAGGTTGATCAGGCCCCAGTGTACATTCCTATACCCCCAATGGTTTAGGTTCAGAATGAGGCTGAGGTATTTTCTTCTGAGGTAGAGCAGATTGGACTTGAGAGGTACAAGAAGTACCACCCACCTACTTTCAGCAGACTAACTTCAGATGACGCTCTGGGTTTTTTTGAGGAGTGTCATCGTATTCTCCGCACTATGGGCATTGTGGAGACTAGTGGGGTTTCTTTCACCGCTTTCCAGCTGAGGGGAGCGGCATATCAGTGGTGGCGTACCTATGAGCTGAGTAGTACGGACGAGGAAGCTTCACTCACTTGGACTCAGTTTTCAGAGATGTTTCTGCGAGAGTATGTTCCTTAGAGCCTCAGGGATTCTTAGCGCGCGGAGTTTGAGTAGCTGCGCCAGGGTACTATGACTGTGTCGGAGTATGCAGTCCGTTTCAGTGAGTTTGCTCGGAATACCCCAGCTCTGGTTGATACAGTCAGAGAGAGGGTCTGTCACTTCATTGAGGGACTCCATCCCAGTATTCGGACTAGTATAGCCAGGGAGTTAAAGATGGATATCACATATCAGCAGGCAGTGAGTATTGCCAGGTGAGTGGAGGGCATGTTTGCCCCGGATAGAGAGGACAGAGAGGCCAAGAGTTCTCGAGAGACTAGTCATTATTCAGGAGCTCGTGCACCAGCACCACGCCATTGTAGGGGTTTTATAAGTCGCCCTGTTCATTCGCTCTTCCTGCAGCCATCGGTATTCCAGCTCCTCCTAGACCTTAGGAGCCCTATTATCCACCACTAGTGTCCACCATGATGCCTGCTCGAGGTTCTTTTACCAACCAGTCCAGAAGGCCAACTCCTATTCAGTCTCAGCCACAACGTCCTCCGAGGGGTTATTTTGAGTGTGGTGACACTCGTCACAAGGTTAGAGATTTCCCTAGAGCTAGAAGGGGTGCATCTTCACATGCTTATCAGCCTCCATGTGCTCCACCGGGTCCTCCGGCTACTCTTCCATCCCCAGCTTCCACTCCACCTCCTCAGCCAGCTCGAGGTGGAGGTCGGGGAGGTCGGGGAGGTCGAGATCACCCTAGAGGGGGAGGCCAGGCCAGGTACTATGCTCTTCCAGCCCGTTCAGAGGCTGTCGCTTCAATTCCAGTCATCACAGGTATCGTCCTTGTCTGTCATAGGGATTCATCAGTATTATTTGACCAAGGCTCTACGTATTCATATGTGTCTTCTTATTTTGATGTACATTTGGGGGTATCTCGAGATTCTTTGAGTTCCCTTGTTTATGTTTCTACTCCAGTGGGAGATTCTCTCGTTGTGTACCGCATATATCGGTCGTGTTTGATTGTTTTTAGTGGTTTTGAGACCAGAGCTGACTTGTTATTACTCAATATGGTAGATTTCGGTGTTATCTTGGGCATGGACTGGTTGTCGCCCCATTATGTTATTCTCTATTGTCATGCTAAGACCGTGACGCTAGCTATGCCAGGTTTACCGAGATTAGAGTGGAGAGGTACCTTAGAGTACAGTCCCTGCAGGGTTATTTCTTTTCTTAAGGCTCAATGGATGGTTTAGAAGGGATGTGATGCGTATTTGACCTATGTGAGAGATGTCAGTGTTGATACCCCTACAGTTTAGTCAGTCTTAGTTGTGAGGAATTTCCCTGATGTATTTCCAGCTGATCTTCCAAGTATGCTGCCAAATAGAGATATTGATTTCGGCATTAATTTGTTGCCGGGCAATCAGTCCATTTCTATCCCTCCCTACCGTATGGATCCTCCTAAGTTGAAAGAGTTGAAGGAGCAGTTACAGGGGTTGCTTGATAAGGGTTTCATCAGGCCCAGTGTATCACCTTGGTGTGCTCCGGTATTATTTGTGAACAAAAATGATGGTTCTATGCGTATGTGTATTGATTATCGGCAGCTGAACAAGGTTACAGTGAAGAACAAGTATCCATTTCCTCGCATTGATGATTTATTAGACCAGTTACAGGGTGCCAGGGTATTTTCCAAGATTGACTTGCGTTCTGGATATCATCAGTTGAAGATTCGGGAGCCAGACATTATGAGTTTCTTGTCATGTCTTTATGAGTCAGTTGAAGTGGGAATTTTGTTCTTCGCGTTCGTGTGAAGGTGAATGCGAATTCATAAGTATGGCAAGGTGTTGAAATGCGAACGCATGGGCTAGGCCGTGTTCGGGAACAACAAGCGAGGCAGCATTGGGTCGAGATAATGCCCTTCGCGGTCGCCTGAGGCCAGCCGTGAACGCGTAGGGTCTGGTCAGTTGTGTATTGCGTTCACGTAGGGAGTACCGCGTTCGCTTAGTCTAAAATCTTAGGACCGTGTTTTTGTTCTTCGCGATAGCGTCTGGGCTTACGCGATCGCAGTTAAGGCACATCTGAACAGATTTTAAAACACCCAAAAACGAGGGTTAAGTCATTTTTTTCACAAATTGAAGTTGAGAGCTCGAGATTAGGCGATTCTTGAAGGGATTTTCACTCGGATGTTTGGGTTAAGTGATTTTTACTCGCATTGACTATTTCACACTAACCTATGCTTAATTTTATCATCTAATTTCGAAATTTGGGGTGAAAAATGGGAGAAGTTCCTAGGCCGAATTTTTGGGTTTTGGTCGAGATTTTGGTATCGTATTTGAGTAAATTTTTTATGGTTAGACTCGTGAGAAAATGGGTGTTCGGAATTTGTGATTTTTACCCGATTTCGAGGCCTGGGCCCGAGAGACTTTTTGGGCAATATTCCTAATTTCGCGCTTTAGCTTCGAATTGATTAGTCGAACTAGTTTCTTGTAGTGATATTTACATTGTGTAATTTATTTTAATATATTGGGTCCATTCAGAGTTGGATACTCGTGGCAAGAACGTGATTTCGAGTTGATTTGAGCAGTCAAGGTAAGTGGCTTGCCTAACTATGTGCTGGGGACTTCCCCTTAGGTTGTTTTGACATTTATAGTTATGTGGGTGCCGTGTACGTGAGGTGACGAGTACGAACATAGGCCATTATTTCAAAAATCCCATTTTCCTTCGAAAATTTATAAAATTGTCTTTTCACATATTACATTGCTTTAACGTGTTAAACTGCTTAGCTTAGATTAGAAAGGCATTCCTACTTGTCTAATTGTCTACTTGATACTCTGTGCACCAAGCTTAGTTAGGTTACTGTTTTCCTTATTTGTGATTAGATGAACTGTATAAACTGATGGTATTCCTGACATTCATCCTGCAACGCATATTTAAATTGGGACTACGGACGTATTCCGGGAGATCCCCCTGCACTGAATATTTAAATTGGAACTGCGGACGTATTCTGGGAGATCCTCATGTACTTCATATTTAAATTGGGACTACAGACGTATTCTGGGAGATCCCCCTGTACTGCATATTTATTTTTGGACTACGGACGTATTCCGGGAGATCCTCATGTACTGCATAATCATTTGGAACTACGGGACGGTATCCTGGGAGATTCCACCTTGTGATACATTGTGTTGAGTCGAGGACTCCTTTTACTGTAAAACTTAGATTATTTTCTTTAACTGCTTACTTTAAACATTACTTATCTTTTATGTTGTTTTAAATTGATTTATATAGAAATCCAGTAGAGCCTTAACATACCTCGTCACTACTTGACTGGGGTTAGGCTTGGCACTTACTGGGTACCAAATGTGGTGTACTCATGACCTTTCTTGCACATGTTTTTCGTGTGCTAATCCAGGTACGAGTTATTAGTCGCGTGGCTAGTTGTTGCAGCTTTTACCAGGAGGCCGCAAGGTATTTTTGCCGCGTCCGTAGAATTCTCCGATTCACCTTCTATTCTATATTATAGAGATTTGCCTATGTACTTTCCAGTTTTATTTAGAACTACAGTAGTGTAGAAGCTTGTGACTATATTGTGACAATCTGGGTCTTCGGGACTTATATTTTTGTACGAGTCGTGCGGCCTCGTTATGATTATTCATATTTGTATGTCCTTTACTTCTTTATTATTGTACTTTTAATTAAGTTTTTATCCGCTAATTAGGCTTACCTAGTCGTATAGACTAGGTGTCATCACGATACCTTTTGGAGGGTCAATTGGGTCGTGACAATTCCATTCAAAATGTAATCAAGATGGCTATGCATTGATTACCCTTAAAGGGAATGAGCATCAAAGTTGCTAATACCACCCTTATAAGTTTGGCCAACACATAGTGTCCAGCTCTACCATATGTACCTACAAAAAAGAAACCATAGTTAGTGAAAAATAACTTCTTACACTCCTCTTTACAGATTTGATTAAGTAGATCAATGTGATCATATCCAATTCCAGGCACACCTTGAGTCCTCAACAACATCATCATCAATCCGACTAATACCAACCACCATATCCAATCCAACAATTATTCTTCCTTTCTCAGCATATAGGATATTGTTTATCCTTCCTTACCCTAATGTATGGTATTTTAACTTTATCACTACTCGAGATCCTCCTCCCTTGAGTATCCATCTCTCAAAATCAGGTTACCTAGAGGATTGAACTCCAAAGTTAAGTTAGCATGATGACCTACTAGCTTCTTCCCTTCCCTAAGAACATGAGCTATTTCAATAACACAGCAAGCCATAAGTTTTTTGAACACTTCCACTTGTACCACAATATTCCATGGAGGCTCTCATAGCTCATCCAATATTCTCTTCATCACCATAGAATCTGTTTCAATGACACAAGTATGGAGCTGAGGGTGTACAATATACCTAAGTGCTTCAAGGACGACTTTGGCTGCAGCTATGTTGTTGGTGGCGTCTTGAATATTATATTCCTTTTACTAAAGTAGGTCACCCACCCCTTTAATAGCATATGAAAAGAAGAAGAAACTTGATAGATCAACCTGTTAAGGGTCACTTTCTTCCCATTCATGTCTGAATTTTTGTAACGACATGGCAGGTCATTTGGAGAGTTGCAGCCCCGTTCCCGCCATTCACTGCTCATTTTATACTTTATAACTATTATGTGACTTGTCGGGATAGTCGGTTCGGGTCCGGAGGAATTTAGGAATGGATTGGGACATTTAGTCTCATGGTTGAAAGCTTAAGTTGAAATGGTTGATTTGATTTTGACTTATGTGTAAAGAACTCCGGAATGGAGTTTTAATGGTCCCGTTAGCTCCGTTGGGTGATTTTGGACTTAAGAGCGTGTCTGAATTGCAATTAGGGGGTCCATAGTTGTATTAGGCTTGATATGACGAACGTTGGATTTTTTGGAAGTTTAACCGGAAGTGGACTTTTCAATTTCAGGGTCGGATTCTATTTCGGAAGTTGCAGTAGGTCCGTAGTGTCATTTTTGACTTGTGTGCCTAATTTTAGGTCAATCCGACGTGATTTGATAGGTTTCAGCGTCGTTTGTAGAAGTTGGAATTCCTTTGTTTTGATAGGCTTGAATTGGGGTGCGATTTATGCTTTTGATGTTGTTTGAGGTTATTTGAGGGCTCGACTAAGTTCGTATCGTATTTTAGGACTCGTTGGTATGTTTAGTTGAAGCTTCGGGGGCCTCGGGTTTATTTCAGATGGTTAACAGATAAAAAATGGGACTTAGTGCATTGCTGATTTGGAATTCTTCTAGTGTGATCTCACCTGCGAGGATTTAGCCGCAGATGCGAAGCCGCATGTGCGGTTGGAGTGGCATAGAAGTCAGGTTGACTTGACTTGGGGAATTTTTGCGGATGCGGAAGGAATTCCACAGGGGTGGACTCGCACATACGCGGGTATGATTGTAGAAGCGGAAGTGAGTTTGGGGAGGCTGGTCTACAGAAGCGGACTATTTGCGTAGATGCGCACCCGTAGAAGCAGGATTTGTGACTGCAGAAGTAGTTAGTCGACATTAGTGAGTTCCGCAGATGCGAATGGTGGATCATAGAAGCGGTGTCACATAAGCGGCGAATTGGGCCGCATAAGTGAAAAGGCTTTGCAGAATGTTAAAATTCAAGGGTTCGCGAGTTTTCTTCATTTTGAACATTGCAAGCTCGGGATTAGGCTATTCTAAAGAGGATTTTAGAGGGGTTTCTTGAGGTAAGTCCCTTGTTCTCATTTTAAATCAATAATTTTGTTTCCCCATGGAATCTCCCACCTAGTTTGTGTGTTTTTAAGGTGGAATTTGGGAGTTTGAGGTTAGGGAAAAGGAGAGTATTATTTTTGGAGTTGGGTGGGGATTTGGTGTCGGATTTTGGAAAATTTGATATGGTTGGAATCGTGGTTGAATGAGCTTTCGGGTTTTGTGACTTTTATCGGATTTTGAGACATGGGCCCGTGGGCCGCCTTTTGAGTCGATTTTTGACTTTTGATTAATAAGTTCGTATTTTCTTATGGAATTGATTCCTTTAGCCCGTGTTGATTATATCAAATTGTTTATTGCTAGATTCGAGGAGATTCGAGGCGTTTGGAGGATGAGTTGTGAGGAAAAGGTGTGTTAGAGTAAAGATTTTCTCGGATTGAGGTAAGTAACAATTTTAAAAAAATTTCCGAGGGTATGAAACCTCGTACTATGTGTCTTGTGATTGATTTGGAGGTGATGCACATGTTAGGTGACGGGCGTCTGTGTGAGCACCATAGGAATTTTAACTTGGTCGATTCCATGGAAGTGTGAAGTTGAATAACTGTTGTTAGCCAATGCTCTGCATGTGTTGTAGAAATTTGACTGCAAATTATGTTAGAAATCATGTTTAGGCTATGTGTTGGTACTGAAGGGAACCACAAAAGTCGTGTTACATGTTGAACTATCTGCTAATTGCTGCTTGTACTCAGTCACAGTTCTACTTGCATAGCATATCGCAGTCTCTATTATTCCTTGTTGATTAATTACATCATTGTAGGAGGCTGAAAGACTGGAAGTTGATGACTGGGTGAGGTTGATAGCCGGATTGTGAGGATATTTTATGGGATCGGGCCGCACACCATATCATGTTTCATTGATTTATTCCATAATTGGCTTTATATAGCGCCTGGGCTGAATGAGCCTCTCTTGAATCTGTACACACCCTAGTGAGCATAGGTACCTACTAAATGCGAGTGCCGAGTGTTGAGCGACTAAGAGGAATGAGTGAATGTGAGGAAAGAGTGAGGTTGGAGTGAATGGGAGGACTGAGTGAATGTTGCTTTGAGAGAATGCATTTGATTTTATTATTGTTGCACTTAGATGTCACATATCACTATCTTGAAATTTATGAGAGATATTACATTCTGTTTCACTTGATCTTGACATGAATGAACTAATTTGACCTAAATTGCCGAACATGAAAGCATGCCTACCTTCTTATGTTGAAAATATTGTAATTAAACTATATCTTGAAGCTCGTCACTACTTTAGGTTATTATTTAGTCTTTTTACTTGCTGAGTTAGTTGTACTCACGCTACACTCTGCACTTCGCGTGCAGATCCAAGTGTTTCGGACACAGTAGGTGTTGATTCATTTGTACAATTAATCGTTTTGGAGATTTAATGGTAGTTGCCCGGCGTGGATGGCCTCATCTCTCCTTATCTATCTTTCCACTTTATGTATTTAGTTTCAGACTATTATAGACAGTACTCCCAGACTTGTATTGTATAGACGCTCATGTAATCTGTGACACACCGATGTTGGGAATTTCCGCATTGTGTGTTGGATATTCTATCCTGTTTATGGGAACTTTTATTATCTAAACTAATTAGCTCATTATTAGTTAAAAGTAATGGAAATATTCTAACATGTCGAATTGCTTAGTACTACGTTAGGCACCATCACGACATGTTAGGTTTTGTGTCGTGACAAGTTGGTATATGAGCCTAGGTTACATAGGTCTCACGAGTCATGAGCAGGTTTAGTTGAGTCTTGCAGGTCGGTACGGAGACGTATGTACTTATCTTTGAGAGGCTGTAGAACCCTTAGGAACCTTATACATTCTTGTATTCTTGTCGTGTGGATTTATTGAATACGGTAACTAAACTTCTGTTATTCTAGCCTCTGACAAATGGTGAGGACACATGCTACCGGACGGGATGGACATCCACCACTACTACCAGCTAGTGTCGTGAGAGGCTCAGGTCGTGGTAGGGACCACGGTAGGGGCTGAGGTGCAACTCGTACAACAGCTAGAGGAGCACCTACAGACCCAATCATTGCTCCAGCTCAAAAGAAGGTACCAGATACGGTTGAGCTAGTAGGGCCAGCTCAGGCACCTGTTGTTCCCATTAAGATTCCAGGCCTTCGGGAGGCTTTGGCTCTGATTCTGACCATGTGCACTAGCCTTGCTCAGGCGGTCTCAGTTCCGGCTGCAGCAGCTATTTCTCAGACTGGGAGACATATCCAGACTCCTGTCGCCCTTATACCAGAGAAGGTGATGTAGGGACTTCAGACACCGGGGGCACTGCCATCCCAGCCAGTTGCGCCGAATTAGGCCCAGGTGGTTCCCATTATGACTAATTATTAGCATATGAGACTCGAGAGATTTGGGAGTCTTTAGCCTCCATCATTTAGCGATGCTAAGTCAGAGGATGCCCGGGGCTTCTTTGATACGTGCCAGCATATTCATCGCACGACTGGTATTCTGGAGACCTGTGGGTTCCCTTTTACTACCTTTCAGTTTACTGGGGCTTCCTTCAGATGGTAGGCGGCTTTTAAGAGGCGCATGCCGGTCGGTGCAGCACCACTTACATGGTAAAAGTTCTCCTTTCTCTTCTTGGAGAAGTTTGTGCCGCAGTCTCGCATTGAGGAGCTGCGCAGACAGTGTGAGCAGCTATGTCACGAGGGCATGTTTCTGACTCAGTACGGGTGAGATTTTAAGAGTTATCTCATCATGCAATTTGGTTGGTTCCCACTAATAAGGAGAGGATTAGGAGATTCATCGATGGCCTCACGTATCGACTGCAGTTACTACTCGTACGGATCAGATAGAGATGGTATGTAGCCAGGATTGTGGAGAGAGGGAGGCTAAGAGGCCTCATGGATTGTGTGGTTCAACAGTGTTCCTTCTGGGGTAAGTTCTACCACAGGATGGGTTGTCCATATAGGCACGCTCAGACGGCTCGTCCAGTTGACCATGGTGCACCATCCAATCGTGGTTCATACAGTTCTCACCAGGGTTAGTTATCTCTCAATGCCCTTCAGAATCAGAGTTCGTACCGTGCTCCATCAGTTCAAGGTCCTTCAATAATGGGTCCTTCTTGCAGTTATCCCACATCTTAGGGCTCCCTTCAATCGCCACCACCAGCACCAGGGAGTTGCTTTGAGTGCGGAGAGTTTGGGCATACATGGAGGCAGTAACCTCATCGGCTGAGAGGTCCAGTGCAGCAGAGGAGTCAGGCTACAACTTTCGAACCAGTTACTTCACCACTCGCCCCGGGGTGGGGCCCACGCAGCTAGAGGTCGCCTTAAAAGGGGAGATCGATCAGGTAGAGGTCAGGCCCGATTCTATGTTGCTGCTTCAGATGCAGTGATAACATGTATTGTCTCAGTATTCCACAGGGATGCCTCTATATTATTTGACCATAGTTCTACTTATTCGTATGTATCATCGTATTTTGCTCGTTATCTGGGTATGCCCCTTAGTCCTTAGTTTCATCTGTTCATGTATCTACGCTAGTGGGTGATACTATTGTTGTAGGCCATGTATATGGGTTGTGTGTAGTGATGTTACACCCCATGTTTTCGTACGTAAAATATGCAATAAATAAATTGATGAAAGCTCGAAAATGAGATGTTACATCCCCTATTTTCGTATGTTAAAGTTTCGTCATAAGTTAGTAGATGTAAGTTCTCCAGCAGATCATGTGTGTAGTAAGAAAGTCAAAGAAAATGAATTTTCATCCAAGTTTGGCATGTTGGGATAAAATACGGCCCGAGCTAAAATACTCGGAATTTATGGACTAGTACCACAAGGTAGCATAGGACCATGATAGTAAGGTGTAAAAGGTATGTGAAAAGTGACTATGCATTTTAAGTAAGTGGAAATAATTCTTATTTATGTGGGCAGTTGATTAATTATTGGGTAATGAGGCATTACCTAGTTAATTAATAGTTAGTGGTGGATTGATTGAAGTCTTTGGATAAAGACTAAAGCAAAAACGTGGCAGCCACTTTGAAATACATTAAATGACTCATAACATGGCATGAAAGGTGGTAAATTAAGTGTCATACACATGACACATCCGTAAGCATATTTAAATGTTGGCCTTGAGATAATCAAAGGGATCATATGGCTTTCTTCCAAAATTTCAAGTTAATCTCAAATCCAGCAAGAACAATTCCCATAATTATGTTGGTTTCAACAGACATTACTCTCGAAATAAAACAAATCCAACGAGATTTCTTAGAACCATAGCAACGTGAGATTTTGCGATTCTAAAGGAGTACGGTGCAACCTTTTCCAAGAGTATCATACAGATTTTTCTGTACGCCAGGTATGTTCAGGCTATTCCTTCTTTCTTTTTGACATGATCCACACAACACAAACGAAACAAACAAATGCACAACTTCCATAAATGACTTTATTCGTAGAAATGCTAAATATGCTTATATTCTTGATTCCCAATATGTCTTATTATTCTATCTTCTGTTCATGGGTCTTAGAATATATGTAAGTTAAAACATTTTACTTCATGATATTATTCAAAGGAATAATGATCTTATGACATTCTGAGATATTTTATTAATGTACTTCTCATGCATTGCATTCATTTATACATGTACATTGACCCATGACCAGATGGTGTTATATACACGTATATATGTATATTATATGTATATGGGATATGTGAAAAAGATACGGCGTTATATACGCACCACCACCTGATCAGCTGGTATACGTTGATGATTTGCCCACAGTGCCCGAGATGATATGATGGGATACCCTCAGAGGCTTGATGATGTTATGAACACATATACACATGCATGGTATGAGATTTATACGCATATGCTTGACATTATAATATTAAATGATTCTCAAAGCTATTAAGATATACATGTTGAGTCTTTTACTCCATGTTTCTCTCATGTCTATTGTTTACTGATTTTCATTCCTTACATATTCGGTACATTATTTGTATTGACGTCCCTTTTTCCTGGGGACGCTGCGTTTCATGCCTGCAGGTTCCAATAGACTGGTTGAGAGTCCTCCAAGTAGGCTATCATCTCAGTAGAAGATGTTGGTGCGCTCCATTTACTCCGGAGTTGCTTGTTTGGTCAGTATGATTTAGACGCGTATTGTTTGGTATGGCATGGCCCTGTCCCGACCTTTATGTTAAGTGTGTACTCTTAGAGGCTTGTAGACAGATGTCATGTACGAATTCATGTATGGCCTTGTCGGCCTATCTTTTGAGTTTACAAATGATCATGTTGGCCTTATAGGCCCGTATAGCACATGTAGAAGTTTTTATATCAGGTTAGGTCGTCCTATATTGAGTATTCCCCTATGTTTATTCTGGTTAGCCCATGATGGCTGTTTGACCCATTTTCCAATGAAAGTACAATAAGAAAGATATGTTATGTTGGTACTCGGTTGAGTAAGGTACCGAGTGCCCGTTGCGGCCTATCGGTTTGGGTCATGACAAAAGTGGTATCAAAACAGTTCTCTCCTAGGGAGACTACAAGCTGTTTCTAGTAGAGTCTTGTTTATGGGTGTGCCGTGCACCACAATTGTAAGTAGGAGGATACAAGGCATTTAGGACTGTCACTCTTTATTCTTACTCCAGACCGTGTGGTAGATCTCAGTTGTAAGAACTCAATTTCCTAAATTCTATATTATTCATAATACGGTGATACCTACAGCTAGAAAGGCGGTTGGTAAGGGATTGAGTACAACTGTGGAAAAGTTGAGTCAGAGGAACTCGATTTGGCATCATGCTTATGATGAGTAAATGTAAGGTCTCCAGCAGATCATGTGTGTACTAAGACGTGTGAGATTCTTGATAAGGATTCCTAAGGCAAGAATATATATCCACTCTTACGGTAAAAAGAAATAAGAGAATCGGAAGATAGATACAAGTTTTAACAAGTAAAAGAAGCAAGGTGAAGAAAGGAACGAAGTACCCAGTTAGTGAAGATGATCATTATCTACAATTCAGGAAAAGAGATATAAGCATTTTGAGTTACCTTCGACAGTAACAGAGGTATGTAAAATTGGCCACACAGATCTTAGTTATGCTCTATGGGAGCTAGCAGATATGGTTTACGACAGGACGTGATATCAGGATTCGGCTAGAGTTAAAGTGACCCAAATGGTGGATGGATAGTTTGCGTTAGGTGATATTTCCGAAGGATATTACAAATGTGCTAATGGATCTCCTTGTGAGACACCTCGATGGTGCAACCTAAAATAGTACAGCTAGATATGAGTACTACAAAGATAAGTACTGGAAGTCTAGAAGGGATAAATATTACCTTAGTGTGGCTCCCATCCCTGGTAGAAAGAGAATGTTAGGCAATTTGAGGATCCAATGGATGGAGCAAGAGGGGATAAAAGAGAGAATGTTTTGTTCGAGTTTTTAGAATAAAGTGATAGACCGAAATGTTAGCAGGAAAATAAGAAGAGAGTTAATGAAGTAGTATGAGTAAAATGTGGTTCATGGATGACAACGGTAGATAAAAAAGGATAGTATTACATAGTGTATAGTCAAGTGAAGGGAAAACGAGAGGTAACAGGCCTTGAGACAACAAAAGATTATAGGCCATAAAGTCATATCCTAACTTCGAAAAATAAGTTCGTGACTGTAACGCAACTACCGGAAGAAAAAGTTAGACCCCAGAATAATGGAAATTAGTATGGGCTGGTGAACAAGATAAACTAAACATGAATTTGGGACTCAGTGACTTGATAATAGTCAGCATCATGAGAATTTCAAATTTGCGTTTCGGCGATAATAGAATGGACAACAGAAGAGGATTCATGGGAAATTCAGAGAAGGGCTTCCTTAAAGAAAGTAATGTGAGCAAAGTTAAGCTTAAGGAACTGTATGTGCCAATTACTCTAAGTGTCACCATCGCGAGTAAGGGAATATGTTATCCTTGGTACGGAAGGATTGCCACAAGGCGAGTAAGGGTCAATGATGTTGTGAAATGACGCCAAAGATGAAGAGTTAAAACATCTATTGGTAGATCCTCGTGGCTTTAGCTATTAGTACTCCCCTAAAGGGGAGAATATGGAGTGATGTGGCATTAAGTCAGAATTCAGTGGTTCTAGTGACTATGGCATGGTAAAGGAAGAATGTGATAAAAATGAAAAAGGAATGAGATGGAAATTATCCAAATCCTACAGATATGCTACGATTCCAGAATATTATGCAAGCACGACATCAAGGAGATGAAGTAAGGGTTCATGCCCGAGCTGTTACTAATAAATAAGGAGGCAGTGCGAGACGTAAGTTAAGATAAAAGAAATAACCCAAGAAATATTACGCGAAATATTTATATGATAATGGACCAACGAGTAGTTAGTAACTGATCAGGAAGAGCGTAGTTATGGCTAAACAGGAGGTTACAGACGAGTCAGCAAATCGTGTAAGATAAAAATAGTAAAACCCAATATAGTGAATTCAGCCTCGCAGTTATGACATTGTGATCATTGAGAAATATTTAGATAGGATTTTGGGTAGTTAAAGGTACCATATGAGTATTACGGGAATAAAAGAGAGTGCCACTGGGAAGACAGTAAAAATATCAGTTCAGAAGCAAACCTACGAGCATAGAGGCGTGGAAGTAAGTAACTACAGATAATTATTGTTTAGGAAAGATATCAAAAGGGTCCATCGAATATACAATGTAGTAAGCTCACAAAATTACAAGAGTCAGAGGATCCTCCCTAAATACTATAATGAAAGACTAGCTGAGAAAGTAAGGGAGAAGGCTTAAACATAAGCTGGTAACCTAAGGAGGAAATGGTATTATAATAATAGTCTCACAACAACAGTGTATGCACTCCATAAGAAAATGGCACCTACCGCGGCTGATGAAGGGGAAGTAAAATCAGAAGTGATATTCAAGATCATATGAGTTGTATGGAATTCCAATATGTATGGGAACTAAGGTACACTAAGAATGCATGTAAGAAGGGGGAAGAAAGACCATGAAAAGTAATTGATTACATTTGAAGAAAGTTAAAATGGAACGAAAGGAACTATCGATTAATGACCAGCCGTAAAAGACTCCGGTATGAGTTAAAAGAAGGAACTGGGTCCATGTGATAGACAACGGATTGAATCATTACAAGATTGTATCATAGTTTTCCATAGCATGCATGAAAGACTAAAGTAATAACTAACACCATGAGCCGCATATCGAAAAATAGCTTAAGCCTATATGAACATTGATCAGAAGGAAGAGAAACTAAAGAGCTACTTCAACCCATTAAATCATAAGTCTGATTTTTTGGACCCATACAATTTTTAGAAATCGTGATTGAGAACATTGTAGGATCACCTTTAAATGTTAGAGGTGCAAGAGAGATAGTACAGTAGCCATATTCTATGACGCCTCTAAAAGGAAGCCAGTTAGAAGAAATACCAACCTTATAAGAAGTTAGTATGAAGCTCTCACCAGATTGTGTATACACTAGAGGTGTAAGTATTATAATAGAACTTCAAGTTGCGAATATGAATTATACCTATATGGGAAGGAGGTCATGAAAGATATAGAAGATGTGATGCGAGAGTTTAAGGTAAGTAAGGTAAAAGTGAACAACGTACGAGATACTCAAAGGCGGAAGGTTGTGAATAGTCCATAATTCGGATAGAAGGCTAGAAACACTGGGATTCAGTATCCAGGAATGATAGCGGCATCGTCAGTGACATATCTTCCATCCTATGGTTTCTAGGTATTGAGAGGTCTAGTTAAAAGAGTAAAGAAGAGCTAGAGACGATGTTATGTCTCGCTTGATGTTCAAAAACAACACTAGGAAATCTATGGTGCAAGCAGGTCAAAGGAACCTTGCGAGTCGTATAAATAGATATGTGTAGTTGGCAAGCTAAAGTATGATAGAGCAACAATGTTTTAGGCAGACAGGTGTAAGGATAAGAAAGGGCGAGTGAGAAGGTGACGAGAATGCATAAGTCCTCACGATTAAGCCCACATAAACAAGAAGAGATGATGGTTTCTCTAAGTTATAGAAAGCTCAATATAGCATGAATGAACTCAAAAGAGTCTAAAGACTAATGTCATTTAGAAGAAATGGAATGTCGCCCTGGTATTAGAATGAGGGTGTAATTGTGATGGATAAAGAAAGACATTTGGGCCTTCGATTGAGTAATGGCTTGAAGAGGATTTCACGAATTGTACGGGATTAAAATACCCACGTAAGGTGAATCACATTGGGATAATATGAAATACGGCTATGGAAGTATAGTATCGCCACTAGGTGGATCAATCTAATTAGTCCAGATGTCCCCGATAAGGTGTGAGCCCTAGCGGCAGTACTACATGGAAGGTCAAGTTATAAGTGGTAGATTATAGATCAACATGGATGGATAAAAGTTAAAAGGTATGAGATGAGATTAGGCCGTAATTCTGAAGATGAGCAAGTAATGAGGAAGCATTAAAGGACATAGTTTTATACATATGGGATAACTAATGAAAGTAACCTGGAGTTTGGTAACAGACCTCAGTAACAGTAAATCAAAGTAAGAGTTATGGTATAGTATGACCTACCTAGATGCAGTAAAGTCATGCGAATGGGTAAGCGGATCTATGAAATAAGATATAGCAATATTCGTAAGTTAAAAAAAAAAAAAAAGTACCGAGCAAAGAACTTCAAGTATACCTATATATGCCCAGAGGGACATCTTGTCAAGCTCTGTATATGTTTACAAAGTGAGTCCTAGAGATTGGCTAAAAGCTGGAGGGAAAAGAAGAGAAGAGTCGCATAGGCACACTTACAAAGTCAGAGTCATACAGGTTGCAGTATAGGAGGTAGCAACAGTTACGATATTGAAAGGATTCCAACCACAAATCATGGTGAGAGGAAGAGTCCTAAAGAGGGGAATACCCTAGACTTTAGATTTATTCAAAGAACGGTTACCTACATAGCTAGAAGAATATTAAACTATTCGCAAGACCTATAGGTTATGAGAATGATAAGTCCATCAGTCAACATTCGAGGACGAATGTTCCAAAGGGGGGATGATGTTCCACCCCATGTTTTCGTACATAAGAATACGCGATAAGTAAATTGATGAAAGCTCGGAAATGAGATGTTACATCCCTTATTTTCGTATGTTAAAGTTTCGTCATAACTTTGGGAATTGGATTATTTTGAGATTATAAGCATTTTGCTATTTCAAACAAATGATGGGTAAATTCGTGAAGGCGAGAGGGGAAGCAAGTCAAAGAAAATTAATTTTCATCCAAGTTTGACATGTCGAGATAAAATACGGCCCGAGTTAAAATACTCGGTATTTATGGTCTAGTACCATACAAGGTACCACAGGACCAGGAAAGTAAGGTGTATAAGGTATGTGAAAAGTGAGTAGTGTTTTAAGTAAGCGGAAATAATTCTTAATTATGTGGGTACTTGGTTAATTATTGGGTAATGGGACATTACCTAGTTAATTAATAATTAGTGGTGGATTAATTGAAGTCTTTGGATAAATACTAAAGCAAAAACATGGCAGCCCGACTCATAGCTTGGCATGAAAGGTGGCCAATTAAGTGTCATACACATGACACTTCTGTATGAATATTTAAAGCTTGGCCTTGAGATAATCCAAAGGATCATATGGCTTTCTTCCAAAATTACAAGTTAATCTCAAATCCATCAAGAACAATTCCCATAATTATGTTGGTTTCAACGGACATTACTCTCGAAACAAAACAAGTCCAACGAGATTTCTTAGCACCGTAGGAACGTGAGATTTTGTGATTCTAAAGGAGTACGGTGCAACCTTTTTCAAGAATATCATACGGATTTTTTCCTACGCCAGGTATGTTAAGGCTATTCTTTTTTTCCTTTTGACATGATCAATACAACTCAAACAAAACGAGCAAATGCACAAATTTGATAAATGACTCTATTCGTAGAAATGCTAAAGATGCTTATATTTTCTATTCCACATATGCCTTATTATTATATCTTCTGTTCATGGGTCTCGGAAAATGCGTAAGTCAAAAAGCTTTACTTCATGATATTATTCAAAGGCATAATGGTCTTATGATATTCCGAGAGATTTTATTGACGTACTTCTCATGCATTGCATTCATTTATACATGTACATTGACCCATGACCAGATTGTGTTATATACGCGTATATATGTATATTATATGTAGTTGGGATATGGGAAAAGGATACGGCATTATATATGCACCACCACTTGATCAGCTGGTATACGTTGATGATTTTTCCACTGTGGTCAAGATGATATGATGGGATGTCCTTAGAGGCTTGAGGAGGCCCAAAGCTCGCGGTATTCCTTTCATTCAGGTGCCACGAAGATATACCAGGACTTAAGGCAGTACTATTGGTAAATGAGAATGAAGAAGGATATAGTGTGGTTTGTAGCTCGGTGACTCAACTGTCAGCAGATAATGTATGAGCACGAGAGACCGGGTGGATTGCTTCATAGGCTAGAGATTCCATAGTGGAAATGGGAGTGGATCATCATGGATTTCGTAGTTGGGCTCCCCACGGACATCGAAGAAGTTCAATGCTATTTGGGTGATTGTGGATCGGCTAACCAAGTCCGCGCACTTCATCCCAGTTGGGACTACTTATTCTTCAGAGTGGTTGGCTTAGATTTACATCCGCGAGATTGTTCACCTTCATGGTGTGCTACTGTTCATCATTTCACATCGGGGCACGCTGTTTATATCATAGTTTCGGAGACCCGTGCAATGAGAGTTAGACATCCAGGTTGAGTTGAGTACGACATTTCACCCTTAGACGGACGGACAATCTTAGCGCACTATTCAAATACTGGAGGACATGCTACATGATTGTGTCATTGATTTTGGTGGTTCATGGGATAAGTTTCTGCCGCACGCGGAGTTTGCCTATAACAATAGCTACAGTCGAGCATTACGATGGCTATGTATGTTGCTTTGTGTGGGAGATGGTGTAGATCTCTAGTGGGTTGGTTTGATCCGGGTGAGGCTAGGCTATTGGGTACTGACTTGGTTTAGGATGCTTTGGACAAGGTTAAATTGATTTAGGATCGGCTTCGCACGGCGCAGTCTAGGCAGAAGAGTTACGCCGATTAGAAGGTTTGTGATGTTGCTTACATGGTTGGGGAGAAGGTTTTGCTCAATTTTTCACCCATGAATGGTGTTATGATGTTCGGTAAGAATGGCAGGTTGAGCCCTCGATATATTGGGCCATTTGAGGTGCTTTAGAGGATTGGATAGGTAGCTTACAAGCTTGCCTTACCACCTAATTTGTCGAGTCTGCAGCTAGTATTTCATGTTTCTACGCTCCAAAAGTATGTCGGTGATCCGTTTCATGGTTTATACTTTAGCACGGTTCAGTTGGATGGTAATTTGGCTTATGATGTGGAGCCGGTGGACATGTTGGATCGGCAATTTCGAAAATTGAGGTCAAAGGATATAGCTTCAGCGAAGGTGTAGTGGAGAGGTCAGCCAGTCGAGGAGGCTACTTGGGAGATCGACCACGAGATATGAAGCAGATATCTACATCTATTTGAGACTCGAGGTATGTTTCTAGACTCGTTCGAGGACGAACGTTTGTTTCAGATGGGAAGGATGTAGCGACCTGGCCGATTATTTTGAGAGTTGTAGCCATGCTCCCCCATTTACTGCTCATTAACTTTATAGTTGTTATGTGACTTGCCGGGATAGTTGGTTCGGGTTTGGAGGGATTTCGCATTGAATTGGGACACTTAGTCTCAAGTTTGAAAGCTTAAGTTAAAATGGTTGACCGGATGTTAACTTATGTGTGAACGACTCTTGAATGGAGTTTTGATGGTCCTATTAGCTCTATTGGGTGAATATGGACTTAGTAGGGTGTACGGATTGCGATCTGGGGGTCAATAGTTGTATTAGGCTTGAAATGGCGAACGTTGGATTTTTGGAAAGTTTGACCAAGAGTGGACTTTTTGATATCAGGATTGGATTCGGATTCCAGAAGTTGGAGTAGGTTCGTGGTGTAATTTTTGACTTGTGTGCAAAATTTGAGGTCAATCCGACGTGATTTGATAGGTTTCGGCGTCATTTGTAGAAGTTGGAATTCCTTAGTTTCAATAGGGTTGAATTGGGTTCCGATTCATGTTTTTGATGTGGTTTGAGGTGATTTTAGGGATGGACTAATTTTTATCATGTTTTAGGACTTGTTGGTATGTTTGGTTGAGGTCCCGGGGGCCTCTGGTTTATTTCGGATGATTAACGGATCAAAAATGGGACTTAGTGCATTGCTGAACTGGAAATCTTCTGGTGTGATTACACCTGCGAGGGATTTGCTCCAGGTGTGATGCCGCAAGTGTGGCTGGAGTGGCGCAGAAGCGAGTTGGCTTGATCTTGGGAATTTTCGCGGGTGAGGAAGGAATTCCGCAGGTGCGGACTCGCACATGCGCGCGTTTATCGTAGAAGCAGAAGTGAGTTTGGGGAGGCTAGTCCGCAGAAGCGGACTATTTGCGCATATGTGTAGATGTGCACCCGCGGAAGCAGAATTTGTGACTGCATAAGCGGTTGGCTGATATTAGTGAGTTCCGCAGATGCAGATGGTTGACCGCAAAAGTGGTGCTGCAAAAGCGGCTGAATGGGTCGCAGAAGCGAAAAGACTGGGCAGAATGTTTAAATTTAAGGTTCGCGATTTTTCTTCACTTTGAGTTCGAGTTCGGGATTGTGCGATTTTGAGAGGATTTTCGAGAAGTTTCTTGAGGTAAGTCCCTTGTGTTCATTTTCAATCAATAATCTTGTTTCCCCATGAAATTTCCCACCTAGTTTGTGTGTGTTTAAGGTGGAATTTTGGAGTTTGAGGCTTGGGATTAAGAGAGTTTGATTTGGTGATTTGGTGTCGGATTTTTGGAAATTTGGTATGGTTGGACTAGTGGTTCAATGGGCTTTTCCGTATTTTGACTTTTATCAGATTTCGGGACGTGGGCTCGGGGGTCGGCTTATGGAATTGATTCCTCTACTCCATGTTGATTATATCAAATTGTTTGTGGCTAGGTTAGAGGCATTTGGAGGCCGATTTGCGAGGCAAAGGTGTGTTGGAGTAGAGATTTGCTCGGATTGAGGCAAGTAACAATTCTAAATTTGGTTATGGGGTATCAAATCCCGTATTATGTTTCTTGTGATTGATTTAGAGGTGACAAACATGCTAGGTGTTGGGCGTGTGGGCGTGCACCATAGGTATTGTGACTTGGTCGATTCCATGAAACAATGAAGTTGAATGTCACGACCCAAACTGAAGGGTCACGATGGGCACCCGGTGTCTTACTCAATCGAATACCAACGTAACATATCTTTCTTATCAAGGAACCATCTTCCATAGAACATGAATACATATGGGCCGTCAAGGCCTCTAACATACAGTACAAAATGAACCTCTGTCTACAAAGCCTCTAAGAGTATTTGACATAAAATGGGACAGGGTACAGGCCTACCCATAAGTCTGTAGAAAAATTCCGACACGATGACTCATAGACTCAGCTGCAATCTGAATGATGTGGAGTCTTACCAATCGTTCGATGAATGCTAAACTCGTCAATTATGAGGGCTCATCAAATTGATTATCAATACTTGCAGGCATGAATGCAGCGTCCCCAACAAAGGACGCCAGTATGAATAATATACCGAGTATGTAAGGCAATAAAATAACTGAAAGATGAAACTGAACTGATAATATAATAACTGAAAGTAACTGGGAGTCAAAGATGATCTGGAGATATACTTACCTGCTGATACTGACTCGACTCTCTCAATATAGTAAATAAAATAGATGTTCGGCCCTATAAGGCTCAGAACTTGTAACTGCTCTGCCATAGTAGGCTCGCTCGTGTGCGCTCGGCCATAATAGGCTCTGTATCACGGCCATACCGGGCTCACTCATAGGCACTCAACCACAGTAGGCTTGGTGTATAACTTACCATCTAATCTGAGGTTGCCCAACAGGGGCCTGCCCACTGATTTTAGCTCGATTGTGATGAAAATATTGTAATACTGTATATATATAGACCTTTTTCATCTCTTGACTGGAAGAAGACAATACTCAATTGAATATAAACTCCCGGTAAGGGAGAATACTGTAACTTATGAGACTGCGATATTATATATAAATTCGGGAGTATCAACTTCTCTTTATGCCTCGTTATTATACACATGTTGTTACGATATCATTCCAAAATAAAGGAAGGGATAGCCTTAACATACCTGAGTTAATTCTCTTTACAATGCCTCTAACACACGTGAATTGCGACAAATCATGTAACGACGAACCGAAGTAGGGAAAATCCATATGATATTCTTGAGAAGGTTGTGCCCTGCTTACATAAAATTGCATCACACGCATAATTGGATCTTGTATGAATTTGTTGAAGCCTCAGCTGCACTTTGTAGTCATAAGCCTTTTCATTTTTGTGATTTTAGAAAGCCTTTCACGTTTGAAGCCATTGGAAAACCAAAGAAAGTAGGGACCAAAGTCTCTCAAAGATTTTTGCTGAAACATTCTTTGATATGTAGATATGCAAAAATGAATTAGAGACTCTCTTAACCCTTGGGAGTGGGCCCCACTTACTGCCTTAGTTGTCCAAATACTACTCCTAATTTTGCCACCTTTTATATGAACTTAAGAGTCATTTGCTTGATCAAATCTTGCTGCCACGTTAAGAGTTCTTTGTTCTTATCCAAGGTCCTTAATTAATCATCCACTAATCCTTAATTCACTTGCCAACCCCATTAACCAATAATTAACCAATTATTCATATAATTAAGAATTATCTAAAATTACATAAAATACTACTCACTTTTAATACATTTTATACACCTTACTATCATGGTCATGTGGTACCTTGTATGGTACTTGTCCATAAATACCGGGTATTATAGCTTGGACCGTATTTTATCCCAAATTGTCAAAACTTCGACGAAACTCATTTTCTTTAATTCGCTTACCCTCTCACCATCACGAATTTACTTATCACTTGTTTGAAATAGCATAATACTTATAATCTCCAAATAATCTTGTCCTTGAACTGATGTCAATTATCTTACGACAAATTCAACGTACAATACTACACGGTGTAACATCTTGTAATATAATACTGCGGGATGTAACATCATCGAAATATAATACTGCAGAGCGTAACATCAACATAATACTACGGGGTGTAACATTGAATAATCTATTGTTAGCCATACGCTCTCCGTGTGTTATAGAAATTTGACTGCAAATCATGTTAGAAATCATGTTTAGGCTATGTGCTGGTATTGTAGGGACCCACAGAGGTCATGTTACATGTAGAACTATATGCCAATTGTAGATTGTACTCAGTCACATTTTTACTCGCATATCATATTTCAGTCTCTATTATTCCTTATTGATTCATTATATCATTCTGTTTGGGTTGATACCATCATTTTAGAGGACATGAGAGACTGGAGAGGTTGATTACTGAGTGAGGCTGAGGGCCTGATTGTGAGGATATTTTATGGGATCGGGCTACACGCCATAACATGTTTCATTGATTTATGCCATGATTGGCTTGATATAGTGCTTGTGTTGAAGGAGTCCCTCCGAAGTCTGTACACATCCCAGTGAGCGCAGGTACCTACTGAGTGCGAGTGTCGAATGCCGAGTGCTGAGCGATTCAGAGGAATGAGTTGGAGTAAATGGAAGGACTAGGTGACTGTTGCTTTGAGAGGATGCATTTGACTTCATTATTGTTGGACTTAGCTGGCACATATCTTTGTATTGAAATTTTGAGAGTTATTATATTCTGTTTCACTTGAACTTGACATAAATTAACTGATTTGACCAAAATTGCCGAACTTGAAAGCATGCCTACCTTCCTATGTTGAAATAATTGTAATTGAACTATAAATGTGAAGCTTGTCACTACTTTCAGTTCTTTATTTAGTCTTGTTACTTGCTGAGCTGGTTGTACTCACAATACACCTCGCACTTCATGTGCAGATCCAGGTGTTTCTGGACACGGTGGGTGTTGATTCCTTTGCACAATTAATCATTTTGGAGATTTCAAGGTAGCTGCCCGGCGTTTTGCAGACCTTGTCTCTCCTTCCATAACTTTCCACCTATGTATTTAGTTTCAGACTATTATTGACAGTACTCCCAGACTTGTATTGTGTAGACGCTCATGTACTCCGTGACACCCCGATGTTGGGAATTTCGGCGTTGTGTACTGAATTTTCTATCATGTTTGTGGGAGTTTTTATTATTTAAACTACTTAACTCATTTTGAGTTAAAAGTGTTGGAAATATTTCCGAAATTTCAGCTTGTCTTGTACTAGGTTAGGCTCAATCACGACAGGTTAGGTTTTGGATTGTTACAATTTCTCCTCTTCCACAAGTGTCATACTATCAGTGATGGAATGCCTTGGTAGACAATTTTGAAGATGGTGTTTACTTGCCTCATCCACCTTTCATTGATCACCTGAATAAGCAACTTCCATCTAATATTGATCTTAGCAGGCTTACTAAAATACTTCCATAAAAACTTGGCCATTGGAGATCTAAAGAAAACATGTACTAGTATTTCTTCTTTAGGATTTGCACAACATCAACACCTAGATGGAAATATGTATCCAATTCTTTTAAAATCAAGTGGCAATTTTTCTTTCCATAATCTCCACATAAAGAATGATATCTTAAATGAAAATTCCTTCACCCATATAAACTTGTAAAGCTTATTCTCATGTCTTCTTTTCCTAAAGTACTGCCAGGTAGACTTCACTGAGAATTGGTGCTTAGATTCAAGTTGACACCAGTGTTTTAAAAGGCGTGGGCGTAAAGCGAGGCATTTTACAAATGCGTCCGCAAGGCGTAAGCCCCGTGGCATAGGGCGTAAGTCCCATAGGTATTTAAGTTTTAATATTTTATAAAATAATATAATTACAGTATATATTTATAAACAGGCAAAAGTGCATAAAATATGAATAAAGATACAAATATGTGATATATATATATATATATATATATATATATATATATATATATATATAATCCCCACAAAGAACTAGTCAAAACAATCTATTATACGCAGTTACAAGCACAAGTAACTTGAGTCTAAAAAAATAAAGTTTTCTACATGGAGGAACAAAAAGTAGGACTAACGTGCAATGTGAACCTTGAACTTGCTGCTATGAAGGAGAATGGAGTTCTCATTGTATTTGCAAGAAAAAAATTAAATATTTGTTGTTTTTAGGGAGATATTAGCACATTAGCGGACAAGATAAAAAGTTGGGAACGACCATGAATTAGGGATTCAATCAATAAAAAAAGGGTCTTGACTTTTATATTAAATACATTTCAGTTCCTTTTAAATAATTTTGAGTAATTACCAAACTGACTTTTGATAATTTTGGTATTATATGAAGGACTTATTCAACAATTGTTTTTTAATTTGAAAAAGCCTATGGGGCTTACGCTTCACTAAAAAACGCGCCTCGAACGCCCGGGCGTATGCTCCGAATTGTTGGGCGTATGTCTCTTGAGATTTTCGCCCCACACAATCGCCGCGGGCCATTTTTGGTGCGCCTTTTAAAAACACTGGTTGACACCATGGTCTATCTAGTAAATCATGACAATATGATGGATCAATACGTTCCAATATGTGATCAACTAGTTCTCCAGATACGATATAACTAATCAAGCCTTCATTCCAATTTCCATCTTCCAGAACATCACTAATTTGTGTAATTATTTCATTACACAAATTATCAAGGCCTGAAACATCATAGAGTGCCCCAAGTCCCGTCCGGTTATCATACCAACAATGTGCATTATCACTCCTCACCTTCCACTGTATTTGATGTTTAATCAAGTCCCTCATCTCAAGCATTTTTCCACCATATTTTTTCCTGATGAAAGTGGTCCACAAGACTTTTTTTGTTCTGAAATTCCACCATAGTTTAGCAAACAATGCAGTAGAAACATCATTGAGGGATCTAAAGCCTAATCCACCTTCATCATTAAGCAAACATAGAGTGTCCCATGAAGACATTGTCTTGCTTTGCCATTTCCTGAGTTGTTCCAAAAGAATCTAGAAAACGTCCTACTTAATTCAACAATTACATATTATGGAGGATTAACAACATATATAAGATGAATTGGCATACACTCAAGAACGTATGCTATCGTATGGACTGTAGCTTTACCTTCCAAGATTGAAGCATCCCCTGCACCTTAAAGATAATATCTTTAAGAAATCTTTCCGCCTCATGCTATAAAAGATTGGACAACCAAGATAAGTAAAAGGAAAAGGATGCCTTAGTAATTTAGTGATGAGATGAACTATGTTAGCTTCATCAGTATGTGCACTTTCATGCATATAAAATGAAGACTTCTCCTTGTTAACATGTTGCTCAGAACATGCCTCATATTCTTCCAACACATTGATGATCAATTGAACTGTCCCGTAGTATCATGAGCTAAAAATAATTGTACCATTAGTATATGAAAGATAATTGATGTTGTGGCTCTATTTTGGCGTTTCAAATCAAATGAAGTCTAGATGATCAAACAATGCATCAAAAGCCCTTCCTAATAGCTCTGGTGCCAGAATGAACAATGTAGGGGATAAAGTATCTCCTTGCCTAACACCCTTTGTTGATTTGAAGAACCCATTAGCATGGTAATTTAACAACGCTGGGCACCAATTGTTGGAGACCGATATAAATACCATATCAATGAATACCTATCCAAGTGCCATCTACCTCAGCACCTTTGTCAAAAAAATCCAATACACTCTATCATATGCCTTTTCCATATCCAATTTTATCACCAAATTGGATGGTTTCTCCCTCATCCTAATGTCTGTAACAATCTCTTGTGTTAACAAGATATTCTCTACTATACTCCTTCCCTTCACAAATCCAACCCGATTTAGAGAGATAAGTGTAGGTAGAAGATCCACCGGCCTTCCATGTAACACCCTAGAGATGATCTTATTTGAAAATTTTCTCAAGATGATAGGCCTCGTATCAGAAAATATAGCTACATTCTTCTTCTTAGGAAACAATACTAGTTTTGTGTGTGCAATGAACTTTGGCAGTTTTGATTTACAAAAGATAGCTTTGACCATATCCAACATATCATCACCTATGATTTCCCAACAGGAATGATAAAATTTGACAGTGAATCCATAAGGACCCCTCGCACTATCCCCATTAAAACAAAAAACAGTCTAGTTTAACTCATCATTTGTTGGTTCTGCCCAAAGCATTGCATTTTACTCTTTAGTAACCATCCTTGGAACATGATTCACAATGTCAATATTGGTTACTAGTCTCTCTTCAGTGAATTGAGCTTCGAAGAACTCCACGGCCTCCTTAGCCATGTCTTCTTGGGAGTCAAGCCAATAACCATTATTGTCAAAGATTCTTGACACTTGTAACCCCTTTCTCCTTCCCCTAACATGAGCATGAAAGAACATAGTATTCCTTTCCCCATCTTCGAACCACTGGATGCCAGCTTTTTATCTCCAAAATTTCTTTTCTAGTGTAGACATCTAGTGAGGTCTTCCTGGACTTTATGAAGCATTGCCCTATTTTGAGTAGTAAGATTATGTTCAAACTCAGTCTTATGAACCTTGATAACATCATCCAAAGCTGCAATTTGTTTGAAAATTTCCCCAAATATTTTTTTACTCTATATTGCCAATGCATTCTTTACATTTTTCATCTTATTTTGGAACAAGATGAAAGGATTTCCCATGATGCATGTGTGCCAATGTTCCTTCACCACTTCCAAAAAAATTTCATGCTTTGTCCAGAAACTAAGAAACTTGAATGGTTTCTTGACTTGGACAGTGTAGACATTACAAGACAGCAACATGGGTGAAATGATCAAAACCATATTTGATCAAGTGTTCAACCTACAAAGCTGCAAATAGGTCATGAAATTGTTGAGTAGCCAAGAATCTGTCCAGCCTCTTAAAGATGTAAGCGTTGTTAGATCTCTCATTACACCATGTATATATACTTCCTTTAAAGCCAAGATCATAGAGGGCACAAGTGTCAACACAATGTGCAAAGTCCTCTAATTCATTAAGGTAAACACGCAGACCCCCGTACTTCTCTTTCTCGGTCAAAATAACATTAAAATCACCTCATACAAGCCAAGATGATTCCATATCAGAAGTTAGATGGTATAAAGAGCCCATAATTCATTCCTCTCCACACTATCATATTTGGCATATATTAGTGTGACTATCAACTCCTTCCTCGGTACTCTATGAAACAACATGCGAGTCATGTGTTGTTCCATGTCTATCATGATTTTCACACCAATGTCCTTGTCAACAAATACCCAATTAATTCCATTCATATTTGAAAAAGAAACATGAATTCCCAACCTTCTTCTATATTCTTCTAACTTGTTGATGTCTTGCCAAGGTTTCATCAATCTAATTAAATAAATATTATACTTTCTATGGAGGTTAGTCAACCTCTGAAAAGCTTTTTGTGTATTCATATATCTCACATTCAAAATTAGAGCATTATACATGAGATTACTTGGAAATAGAGATCCCACTCTTCTTTGATTGTAACCTAACTGGTATGGTCTTGTCCTTGTTCTTCTTGGCCTATTTACCAGATGATTTATTTTTATCAACACTTCTAGGTGATATGTTCCCTTCCCTGGCTACTTGTTGAAAATTAGGGGTTGTAGGATCTTCCTAAATATCTTCACGTAGTTCTTCTTGCTCATTACGGTCATTGTCCACAACCTGAAAAGCCAAAGTCTTTGGCTCGTGATTCATTGCTATCATGCCCAAAAACTTATGACCTTTTTTGTTTATAAGAAATCCCTGCTTTTTCCAGTAAGGATGCCTGGATCATCAACTGCATGTTCAACCATTTGATTGCCTTATTGGTTATGTTTGGTTGTGCTTCATCTAGTGCCATGACCATATTGAGGGGATTTCTACACTTCATCTTTATTAGTAAGGTTCACTGACACACTTGTATTAAACCCTTGTTTAGAACCTTGCATCTTCACCTGAACTCAAGCTAGGGTTAGGGTTTACTGTTCCCGACAAAACTATTTTTACTGTTCCATTGAATTCAACAGTCGTGCTTGCTTCCAATGGTTTATTTGGAACTTATGAGGCCACTAATAGATTTTTTGGAGCAGCTTCAAGCTCACCATTACCATTAATCTCCTTAGAAATACACTCGACAAGTACACCCATAGCATTAGGGTTTACTGTTTCATTGAACCTGATAAGGTTCACTGTAGCTGTTTCGCTAGGGTTGGATGTGTCCTTTAGGCTTGATATATCATCTTACTTCTGCATTCCATCTTCTCCTCGACCAAGCTCCTTAGCTTCTAAATTCAAGCTATTAACTTGTATAACTTCAACTTCATCACTCCATTATGATCCTGCAGTAGAAATTACACCATTGGACAATCTTCGTTGTGTTGATTCTTCTAAAGTTTGAGATGGTACCTCATGGCATGAATGGTTTAGAGTAAGTTTGAGCTCATCTTTTGAGGTTCCAAACGTTCTATGTACCCAATTGGTTGTTTTTTCTTTTATACCCCCATTTGTAATACCAGCAATGTTAGGATTAGGGTTCGCTTCTATGGCCGCTAATTGTTTCTCAGATTCCTTAGTATTTGAATTAGTTCTCCCATTCCATTTATGAGTTAGCTACTTCTGCTTGTCAACTACAATTATTTCCGAAAGCTTCAAAAGAGTTGGTAGTAACTACCAATTGTCCCTCTTTTTTGTTCGTTTGATGCTTGTACACCATTATTCTCCATATTTTCAATAATGTACCCTCTCCTATCTCGTTGATATTTATTTTGTCTCCTCTTCTTCCATTCATTTTTTCCAGTGGCTGGAAGAAGTAATCTAATCACTTACCACTTGTCAAGACTTTAGTTGAAGCTGCGGTTGTACCAACTAGCTCATCTTGTGCCTTTATTTCCTTCTCCTTGCCTTTATCATCACCGGTTCATTAAATTTTCGATGTAACTCTAGATGAATAATGTATCATTCACTTTCCCTGTGGCCTTGCTTCTTAAAGGTTATGCAATATTTAGGCATGTAATAATTTTTTATCTTGACCCATTTAGATTCCTCCGGGCCAACTGCATCCTCCTCTTCTATAATCTTTATTCTTTGAGGAAAATTTGCAAGTACATTAACCTCAACTTTCACCTTAGCACAATTAGGTCTTGTACCATTTTGAGTTGCCATGTACACACGTAATGGCCTCCCTACTGCATTAGTTAAAGAGAACACAAATTCCTTACCAAAAACATTAGGAGGCAAGTCTAAGAATGAAGTCCAAACAATGGCAATAGGGGTCTCCTCCTCAAGCTTCCACCATGGGCTCCACTTTGTGCACCTCATCTGCCACATCTCTCCTTGTGACTTCAAATAAAAAGAAGGATTTGATAGAAGGTGAATGCAGTCCTCCATTAACGACAATTTGATGAGGACATGAGTATCCTCAACCAATCCTATCGAGCATGGACCCTTTAATTCACACGGGAGGGGAATAACTTTCCTCAACTCTTGAATAACATGTTTTCCATAAGAAAACATACCAAAAATTGCTAATTGTATTTCCTGTTGAGCAATGGATTGTCGAACTTTAGTTTTAGGTTTTAGGTTCACTGTAGAAAACCCCATAGAGGCTCACTATATAAATATTCAACAGGTTTTAGGTTTACGCTGGGTAGTTACATAGGGGCATTACATGCTTGTGGTTTTAATAATTTACGTAGTTTTGGATCAAACTAGGGTTCGTGGATGTCTGGGGAGGCTGTATAGGGGTGAGGGATGACTGACCAACCTCATGAGGAGACTGGCCAGTGGCTGGAGAAGCCTTGAGAGGCTCGCTATAATTTTCTCCTCCAATCTTTGCAAATCGCCTGTCGTCAGAGCTCTTCATTGGGGGCTTTTGGGGGTTTAGCAAGGGTGTGTTAATTTAAAAAATAAGGTGTATACGGTAACATCGGGGAAGGCCGATTTTAAGGCTTCTACAGCATTTCAACCTCGACCTCGACCTCGACCTCGATTGTATCAGAGAAGAATCCAAAGTTGAACCTCGAGGTGCATTCCTCGAGGAACTATTCCGAAGGATCGATATAGCTCGAGGCAGGTTACAGATCGAAGACCGACATAAGAAGGTAGGAAATTCCCAATGGCACGTGGTTATAGCTGACAATGCCTGAAAAGATAGTACAAGTCCGTACCAAACCATTAAATAGCTGTACCAGCTGTATATCGTTTTAATAGTTATACATGTACCATGTTGGGATTCCCCCTCCTATATAAAGGGGACCCTTTTCATTTTGTAATCAGGAGGATTTTGAATAGAAGAACATTCTATGCTCTCTAACTTAAACATACTCTACAATGTCTCCATTGATTTATTGCTTCCATTTATCGTGTTTCATTTATTGTTCTTCATTTATTGCTCATTATTGATCATAGAGAGGCTATCCTCGAGGCCCTCTACACTATTATTCCCCAATCGATTTCCCCCAGTCAAGCACACTAGCTCGACCTCGAGGCCTAGTTTCGATCAGCTCGAGACCTCGTCTCAAGTGTGTTTGGTTTGCAAAACATCATTGCCCTTTGCTATTATCCCATTTTTCTAGCTCGCAATTAGAATCTAATGCCTAACAACTCGTATTAAAATAAATCACTTATTTATAGAACCACAAAATCAGATATAATTGTAATTACTGTTTTCAATGTAAACTGTTTGGCGCGCACTGTGGGCTAAAAATAAGAGTGATTGTTTTAGTGCTAGTTTTCAAAAAACACAAGTTATTCTTCACAGTTTTTCTTGTCCAATAATCTTTGATTTCAGGTCAAAATGTCTAACTCGGTGAATGTGCATGAAAACAACGACATTGAACTTCATAGAGAGAATGGTGCAGCTGCCTCAGGCATCGGTGTACCACCGCAAAACTCTTGAAAGAACCAGTACAAATCCCTGTTGATGAGGGCTCACACAACGCTCTGCATGTCAATATAAGCTCCCAAACAGATGGAAGTGTGCACTGCAAAGACTGACACGAAGCGCAGAGAGCTCCCGCTCGAAAAGAAGCGGGCCAATTGATCAACAAAGGGCATCTTCAAGAATTTCTCAACGATCAAGCCAAGAACCACTTCCGAGAAAGAGAATCGAACAAGAAGAATGGGCCAGAAGAACCCCCAGCACACCATTCACGTGATTATTGGAGAAACCGATGTCCCGCGAGGACCCATGGTCAGCCGAGCCAAAGTGTCCATCGCAACGGAAGAGCGAACTCAAAGTTATATACTTGAGGGCACTGTTGTTTTCAGAGAAGAAGATATTAAAGCCCTGTCCCAACCACATAACGATGCACTGATAATTTCTTTTCTCTTAAATAACATTCAAATTAAATGTGTGCTCGTGGATCCAGGTAGCTCGGCCGATATAATCGGATCAGGGGTAGTGGAGCTGCTCGATCTGCTCGATCAAATCATACCCGATTCTTGAGCCCTCAATGGGTTTAGCATGACGAGCGAAACGACGAAGGGGGAAATCTTCCTCCCAGTCAATGTGTCTAGTACAGTTTAGGATACCAAGTTTCATGTCATCGAGGGTAACACAAGATACAATACCCTGCTTGGAAGGCCATGGATACACAGCATGAGGGCGGTACCATCGACTCTCCATCAGATGTTGAAGTTCCCAACTAAAGATGGCATAAAAATAGTGTATGGAGAGCGACACGCGAAAAAGGAAATATTTGCAGTACACGGCATGGCACCAACACCCGTATACTCCACCTTAGAGGGGTTAGAAGATAAACAGGTCCTCGAGGATGATCAAAAAGACTTCCTCACTCCTCTAACCTTTGTTCCCCATCGGCTAAGCGTCGACCCCAATTTCAAATTGGTGAAGCAAAAAAGGAGGCCTCAGTCTGAGGTAAAACATGCGTTCGTCAATGACGAGGTAACGAAACTCCTCAAAATAGGGTCCATCAGGGAAGTAAAATATCCTGAATGGTTGGCCAATGTAGTAGTAGTTCCCAAAATGGGTAACAAATTAAGAATGTGCATAGATTATAATGACTTAAATAAAGCATGCCCTAAAGATTCATTCCCGTTGTCTAACATCGATCGTGTGATTGGTGCCACGCCTGGCCGCGAGATCCTCACCTTTCTCGACGCCTACTCCAGGTATAATCAAATTCAAATGAACCCCGAGGATAGGGAAAAAACTTCGTTCATCACGAAGTATGGCACATACTACTACAATGCAATGCCCTTCAGGCCAAAAAACACAGGGGCCACGTACCAATGCTTAGTTAATAAGATGTTCGAACATCAAATAGGCAAATCCATGGAATTTTCATTGATAACATGCTAGTTAAGTCCCTGCGCATAGAGGACCATTTGACTCATTTACAGGAAACTTTCAACATACTTAGAACCTACAACATGAAGCTCAACCCCAAGAAAATTTATAGGCTTCATGGTATCAAACAGGGGGATTGAAATCAACCCCGACAAAATCAAGGCCATCGAAGAAATCACGGTGGTTAGCAATGGGAAGGTCATACAGCGGCTGACCAGGCGGATATCGGCGTTCGGCCGATTCATCTCGAGGTCATCAGATCGAAGCCATCACTTTTTTTCCCTACTCAAAAAGAAAAACAACTTTGAGTGGACTCCGGAGTGCCATCACGACTTGGAGGACTTAAAGCGGTATCTCTCAAGCCCGCATTTTCTCCACACCCCAAAGCAGGATGAAACACTATACTTGTACTTAGCAATGTCCGAGGTAGCGCTAAGTGGCGTGTTGGTTCGATATAAGAAAGGTACGCAATTGTCTGTCTACTATGTGAGTCGAACCCTGGGAGATGCTGAAATTAGCTCTTGCATTAATAAGTGCATCTCGAAAATTGAAGCCTTATTTTCAATGTCACCGTATATGTGTTTTAAAGAAATATCCTCTTCGAAATATATTTCATAAACCCGAATAATCAGGCCGACTGTCCATATGGGCCATCGAACTTGGGGGATATGATATCGAATATCTGCCCCGAACGGCTATCAAATCCCAAATTTGGGCGGACTTTGTGGCCGAATTTATGCCTGCCCTTGTGCCCGAGGTAGAAAAAGAACTTTTACTATAAATGGGCACACCATCAGGGGTATGGATCATATTCACAGACGGTGCCTCGAACATGAAAGGATCTGGGCTCGGCATAGTTCTGAAGCCACCTACGGGTGGCATGATTAGACAATCTATAAAAACTACAAAGTTCACTAACAACGAAGCCGAGTCTGAGTCTATGATTACAGGTCTCGAATTGGCCAAAGGCCTAGGAGAGGAAGTCATCGAAGCAAAATGTGATTCCCTTTTGGTAGTAAATCATGCAAATAGGAGCTTTGAGGTTCGAGAGGACAGGATGCAACGATTCCTAGACAAACTTCAAGTCACTTTACGTCACTTCAAAGAATAGACTTTGGTCCACATACCTCGAGAGAAAAATAGTGAGGCCGATGCACTCGCAAACTTGGGATCATCCGTCGAGTAAGATGACATACTGCCCGGGGCTTTTGTTCAGCCATCCAAATCGGTAATTAAAGAAGGGCGTGCTGAAATCAACTCCACCAGCCTGATATGGGATTGGAGAAATATGTACATCAATTATTTGGGAAGTGGGAAGCTACCCACGGACCCGAAAGAATGAAGGGCCCTTCGGACCAAAACAACTCGATTTTCACTCGACGAGAATGGAACTCTATACAGAAGAACCTTCGATGGGACCCTAGCATTATGCTTGGGACCGGGAGACACTGATTACGTGCCCCGAGAAATCCATGAGGGCACCTACGGAAATCACTCTAGTGCCGATTCCTTAATTCTAAAGGTGATCAGAGCAAGTTACTATTGGGACAACATGGAAAGGGACACAAAAGAATTTGTAACGACCCGGCCGGTCGTTCCTAGAGTTTAGCCATGTTTCCCCCGTTTTTGCTTCATTATATGTGGTTGAGCTTCATTATGTTGTGTTAGATTGGCTGGCTCGGGTTCGGAGCGATTTTTGCGGAGAAATGAGACACTTAGTCTCTTATCTTGGTTCAATAGTTGGATCAACCAAAAGTTGACTTATTGGTAAACGACCTCAGAATGCGGATTTTAGGCTTCGGATAGCTTCGTTAGGTGATTTGGGACTTAGGAGTGTGTTCGGAATAAAGTTTTGATGTCCGGTGTAGAATTAGGCTTGAATTGGCGAAAGTTAGTTTGGGCAATTTCTGGTCGGCAATGGAAAATAGGCTATCGGGGTCGGAATGGAATTCCAGAAGTTAGAGTAGGTTCGTAGTGTCATTTTGGATATGTGTGCAAAATTTTAGGTCAATCAGGTGTGTTTTGGATAGTTTCGGCATCTTTGGCGAAATTTGGAAATTTCTTTTGGTGATTTGAGTGGGTAATTGTGGTCCGATTTTTATGTTCTTGGTATGTACGGACTCGTGGGAGAATAAGGATTCTTGTGATATAATTTTTATCGGATTCTGAGATGCAGGCCTGGGGGCCAGATTTTGTAAATTTCGGGAACTGTGCCTAATTTTGATAGTTTTCGATTGAGGTTAATCTCCCTAGCATATTTTAATGTTACTGATCTGTTTTGTGATAGGCTCGGAGAATTTGGGAGAAAATTCGAGGGGAAAGAGCACCGCGGGATAGAAACCCCGGTATTTGATATTGTTTAGGTAAATGAAGGACGCACATGCTAGGTGACGAGCATGTGGGTGTGCACCGACAGGGATTGTGAATTGGTCCGTCCCGTAGCGATTATTAAGCCGCGTATTCAATTTGAAACCTTGTGATATCCTGTGTTTTAGAAATTTATACTTGTTTATGGGCTGTGAGCCATGTTTGGGGCCTTGTGCCGACCTGTTTAGACCCTCAGAGGTACATTTACACTATTCTCCCACTATCCTGATAGAACATCTGTGAACTCAGTCATGTTTACCACTTGTTGTTATCTTCACTGTTATCTACTGCTTTAAAACTCTGAGAAGTATTTTGGGCTGAGTCCCGTGAGTTGAGATGAATCGCCAGAGTGGCTTGTGAGGATGACTGAGTCGGGCTGAGAGCCGAGTATATGAGGATAGTCATGGATCGGGCTGCACGTCGCAGCAATATATATGTTATATATTACATATAGATCGGGCCACGTCGCAACACTATATGTATATTATATATGGATCAGGCTACACGCCGCATCAATATATATGTATTATATATGGATCGAGCTGCACTCTGCAGCAAAATACATTATATATGGGTCGGGCTGCACGCCGTAACGTATGTTATATGGATCGGGTTGCATGCCGCATCGTATGTTATATGGATCGGGCTGCATGCCGCAGCGTATGTTATATGGATCGGGCTGCACGTCGCAGAAATGTACATTATATATGGATCGGGCTGCGCGCCACAACAATATGTATGTATGTATGTATATATATATATATACACACGTATTGGATCGGGGTGCACGCCACAACAGTTGTTACATAGTACCTGATGAGTGAGAGTGCTGAGTTTGAGCATTGACTTATGAGAGTAGAGTCACGAGTGACTAAGAGGCTTTATTTATGAGCGACATTGTGCCCAAGCGGCGGATATTTTTATAAAACTACTGCTTTCACTATTCTTTACACTGAGCCTCTTTGATAAATGTTGACTAATGTTTCATACAAGTTTAAAAAGGGCAAACTGCAGTTTTGTAGAATCTTTGGTAAATGTAGACTCTTGACTTGATGTATTACCTTTACTGGTACTTATTTTAATGAAACTATAAAGTTTAAATGCTCGTTACTGCACTCATGTTTTTAGATACTTTGGTTACTTACTGAGTTTGCGTACTCACGTTACTCCCTGCACCTTGTGTGCAGATTCAGGTACCGGGGCAGAGCGATAGTTGAGCTACCCCATTTGGAGCATTATTCGGAGATCGTGAGGTAGTTGCTCCGCGTCCGCAGCCTACTCTTTCTCCTTCCCACTCTATCATTTTACTTTACTTCCCATAATTGTTGTAGTAGAGAATTTGTATCAGACTGTATCATCTCATAGATGCTCATGACGGTTGACTCCGGATGTTGGGGATGCGCTTAGATGTTCTAATCATTTTTATTGTTTTTTAAATGCTTAAGAAACATAATTTTTATGAAATATTTGGATATTTGATGTATTAAATGGAAAATCATTTCATTATTTTCGGTAAACTGGCCAGCCTAGCATCACGATAGGCACGCCATCACGGCCAATTGTGATTTGGGGTCGTGACAACTTGGTATCAAAGCGCTAGGTTACATAAGACTCAACGGTCATGAGCAGCTTTAGTAGAGTCTTGCGGATCGGTACAGAGACGTCTGTACTTATCTTCGAGAGGCTGTAGAACCTTTAGGAAAGTCTCACATTCTTGAATTCTTGTCGTGCGAATCTATTTTATTCAGCAAAGAGCGTAACTCTTGAATTGCATCCATGTATTCGAATGTGCACGTGAGCGCTTGGTATCATCTATGCATCGATGGCTTGTGACTTCCATGGATGAGATGTGATTTTTGCATGTTGATAATGGGCCAGTCTGGAGGACTTGAGGCCGGATTCTGTCTGTGGCTTGAGTGCTGAGATTTTGTTGTGTGAGCACATGTATTTGGGGACTTATATGTCCGTTGACGTCCTTATTGACGGGACTTTGTGGCTGGATGCCTATATGGTGAGTGTGATTTGATGGTTAGATGTGTTCAGACTGTGACTTACGACAAAAGGATTGGCTGGGAATGTGGCAAGAACTATTGAGTGTTTGATTTTTGTCTCAATTTGGTATGTGGCTTCGAGTTGTGAGTGTATTGGAAGACCTCTCATGTTGTTTAGTTATAGAGAGAAACGGATCTTTCTGTTGGGGTATGAGTTCCTGGTGATATCTTTTGGGCTAATAATTTCCTTAGTAAAGTTCATGTATTTGATTAACGGTGTATTCCAGCCATATTAGCACTCCTTTGTTATTGTATTCATTGAAGGCATCCTGGCGTATACGCGTAGCCAGGGGTAGCTTACTCAGTATATGAGGAGGCAGTGTCCTCATCTTTTTGGAGGTCCATCTCAGCTGAGGGGCCATCCTTCGACTTCAGCTCCAGATACTTCACCACCCACCCAGGCAGCCAGGGGTGGTAGCCAGTCAGCTAGAGGCCGCCCTAGAGGGGGAGGTCGAGCTGGTGGAGGTCAGGCCCATATGTATGCCTTTCCAGCCAGGCCAGATGCTATGGCCTCCAATGCAGTGATCGTAGGTATTGTCTCAGTCTGTTGCTGAGATGCTTTGGCTTTATTTGACCCTGGTTCTACATGTTCCTATGTTTCATTATATTTTGCCCATTCTCTAGATATGCCCCGTGAGTCTTTAGTTACATCTGTTCATGTGTCGACTCTGGTGGCCGATACTATTGTTGTGGACCATATGTATCGGTCCTGTGTGATAATTATTGGGTGTCTGGAGACCCGAGTGGACCTACTGTTACTAAGTATGGTCGATTTTGATGTGATATTGGGCATGGATTGGTTATCTCTGTGTCATGTTGTTCTTGATTGTCACGCTAAGACCTTGACCTTAGCTATGCCAGGATGTCCGAGGGTTGAGTGGAGAGGTTCTTCTGAGTATGTGCCTAGCAGGGTGATTTCCTACCTGAAAGCTCAGCGTATGGTTGAGAAGGGGTGTTTATCGTACTTGGCTTTTGTGAGGGATGTCAGTGGTGAGACTCCCGTTATTGATTTGATTCATGTGGTCTGTGACTTTCCGGACGTGTTTCTTGCAGACCTGCCAGGCATGCCACCTGACAGGGACATTGATTTTGGTATTGACTTGGTGCCAGGCACTCAGCCTATTTCTATTCCACCTTATCGTATGACACCAGCGAAGCTAAAGGAATTAAAGGAGCGGCTTCAGGAACTCCTAGATAAGGGGTTCATTCGGCCTAGTGTGTCACCTTGGGGTGCAAAGGTGTTGTTTGTGAAGAAGAAGGATGGTTCTATGCGCATGTGTATTTTATTATCGGCAGCTGAACAGGGTGACGGTGAAGAATTGGTATCCCTTACCTCGTATAGATGACTTGTTTGATCAGTTGCAGGGTGCCAGGGTATTTTCCAAGATTGACTTGCGTTCCGGCTATCATCAATTGAAGATTCGCGGGCGAGACATTCCGAAGACTGCTTTGCGGACTAGATATGGTCATTATGAGTTTCTGGTTATGTCATTCGGGCTGACCAATGCCCCAGCAGCCTTATGCTCTTGATGCACAGTGTATTCTAGCCTTATCTGGATTCTTTCGTCATCGTGTTTGTTGAAGATATCTTGGTGTATTCCCAATCTCAGGAAGATCATGAGCAGCATTTGAGAGTTGTGCTTCAGACCTTGAGGGAGAAGAGATTGTATGCAAAATTTTTGAAGTGTTAGTTCTGCCATCAGCTTCAGGTTCTTATACCGCATATTGTGATGCCTCGAGGGTAGGTGTTGTTTGTTTAGATGCAGAAGGGTGTAGTGATTGCGTGATAGTTATGATCTTCGGAAGTGTAGAGAGAGATATCAGTTTGAGGAAGTCGGCAGGGGTATCTCCTGCAGGTTGTCCTGGGGTGTGTGATCCTTATGTTGTTCGGTAGTAAGTTCTCTTCTACCAGTAAATGATATATGTTGTAATTGAGTTTAGATCGCTTTGGAAGTTGGCATGACTATTACAATGGTGAATGCGAGATTTGCAGATGACTTGAGCTGTTACACGGATTGTGAGTTATTCTTTGTCTTTATCGTTTGCTTTGAGCCAAGTGGGGGAGTCTATTAATGATAAGTTGATTGCAAGATTAGGTGCTGTATTGGTTTCAGTTTGAGGTATATTGGGTGATCAGTTATGACGTGCAGAGGTGGAGTTTGGTAATGACTCGAGTAATGGAAATTCTTTGATACAAGTCGTAATGTACTCTATTGGGTAAATGGGTTCTATTGAATGATTGAGTATTGGGGATGTGCTATGTATTTAAGAGGTGGAATTGAGATCAGATATAGTAATTCGTGAGCTTCATGGACTTCGAGACTGAGAGTTCTCATAAACAGGTTATTTTGTGGTAGTGAACTGTGAAGATGCGAGCAAAGCTAGTCGGATGTTAGTATGTACCATGATTCAGTCATTCTGAACTTTTCGGTAAGTTATCTATCTGTCGTGGGTGACCAGAGTTGATTCAGGGTTATTGGTAGGCCCGTATGAGTGTGTGTTCTACACCGGGTCGGAATGGCTGACTCCAAATTTCTATTGTTGAGGAATGTACCATTTGGTTGTGATTGAGTTTATTCATGTTCTAGAGTGATTTATGAGTTACCCTTCGGTGTTGCAGGGAGTGGTGATTATTGGTTATATGCACATATGGTGCGGTTCTAATTGGGCTTTATAGCTAGATTTGAGTAAGGTAAGTAATTGGGTATTGCGGGATTGAGACGTGTTGGTTATGTACCTTCTGATTCGTGTGGCATGGTATCGTCCGGTTTCCCCGTGGTTATGGCAATGCACTTCGAGTACTTGATGTCGAATTTTGAATGGTTATTGATTTCGGGCATTGTAGCGGAGTTATGTAGGAGTATGACCTTTGGTATTGGATTCGTGTGTTTTGATTTTTACGACATGTGCCAGGCTTTTAGCATGATGTTGTGATGGTAATTGTTAATGGCAGGATAGTCCTCTCGTGTGTGAATCTTTTATATAATTTGATTACATTGGGATGTTGCTATTAAGTGCACGAGTTGCATAGGTTCTGGCTTCGAAGTTTATCGATGTGTCATGTCATCAGAGTGGTCGTGTTGGATGAGAAGAGGTCATTGGACCTAGAATGAATATTGTCAGAATTGTCTACAACATAGTTGGAAGGATAAATATCGGAGTCGGCTTAGAAATCTGCTATATTTCCTGTTTGGGAAGAGGGAGCTTCATGTCTGACTGATCGGACGAATGGTTGTTAGTTTCTATGTGTTTCTTTCATCATCGGCAGTATATGAAAGTGTTAGAGCGAGGCATTTCTTGATAAGAGGTTATGTATTGGTATTGAGTTGTTCTGAGCAGTTATTGTGGTTAAGAGTTATCACTATGAGTGTTTGAGTCATGCAGTGTATTATGTGATTTCATCTGGGGTGCGTATATGGCTTGATCCAGCATGTTCAGACCTGTTCAATTTATAGTTGTGGAATTTTGATCTTGTATATTACTTCATAAGTGGAAATTTGGTTCTAAGGTTTATGGTTCATGTTGGATTTCGAAATTTCAATTGTGTTGTGGTATTGGACCTATATGGGATAGGGTGACGTGGGATGACCCCAGAGTATCTGCATGGTAGGCTACGCGGCAGTTTGATTGTGTTGGAGAACAACTCTTGGCACGTTCGAAGACGAACGTATATTTAAGTGTGGGAGGATGTAACGACCCCGCCGGTCGTCCCAAGAGTTTAGCCCCGTTTCCCCCATTTCTGCTTCATTATATGTGGTTCAGCTTCATTATGTTGTGTTAGATTGGTTGGCTCGGGTTCGGAGCGACTTTTGGGGAGAAATGAGACACTTAGTCTCTTATCTTGGTTCAATAGTTGGAAAAGTCAACTAGAAGTTGACTTATTGGTAAACGACCTCGGAATGCGGATTTTATGGTTCAGATAGCTTCGTTAGGTGATTTTGGACTTAGGAGTGTGTTCGGAATAAAGTTTTGATGTCTGGTGTAGATATAGGCTTGAATTGGCGAAAGTTAGTTTTTGGCGATTTTCGGTCGGCAGTGGAAAATACGCTATCGAGTCGGAATGGAATTCCGCAAGTTGGAGAAGGTTCGTAGTGTCATTTTGGATATGTGTGCAAAATTTCAGGTAAATCAGACGTGTTTTGGATGGTTTAGGCATCTTTGGCAAAATTTAGATTTTTCAAAGTTTATAGGCTTGAATTTGATGTGGTTTTGGTGTTTTTGCGTTGTTTTTAGTGTTTCGAAAGCCCGACTAAGTTTGAATGATGTTATGGGATATATTGGCAGGTTTGGTTGAGGTCCCGGGGGCCTCGGGTGTATTTCGGATGCTCAAACAGACATTTTTGGTCTTTGGGAGATTGCTGGTTTTTCTGGTGTTTTAGCAGCAGTGATTTGTTCATTGCGATCGCGTGAGTTCATCCGTGATCGCGTAGAGTAAGTTGAGGCCAGGTGGATTTTGTGAAGTGCGATCGCGTAGGTAGGAGTGCGATCGCGTAGGGTAGAGCAGAGTGGTCACTGCGTTCGCGTGGAGATGTTTGCGTTCGCATAGTAGGACTGGGAGTGGTAGTGAGAGGATGGAATTGCTCTATGTGATCGCATAGAGCTAGCTGGTCGTGATCGCATTGTTGTGAGAAGTGGTGTTACGCGATCGCATAGTTATTTCTGCGACCGAATAGGGTTAGTTTGGTTGGGCAGCTTGTTGTTCTTCGCGATCGCGTGCCTTTTTCCGCAATCGCACAGAGTAAAAGTCTGGGCAGACAGTTTAATTTTTAATTTCGGGGGTTCTTGGCCATAACTCATTTTTCCATTTGAGAGCTCGGGGGAAGGAGATTTTGGACGAGATTTTCAGTGGGATTCTTGCGGTAAGTGTTCTTCAATAATTTTTGGTTTAATTTTATGAATTTGTCTTCATTTTCACCATGCAATTTGAGGAATTAAGTAGAAAATTTGGGGAAAATGGGAGGAAAAATTTTGGAATTTTCTTTTGGTGATTTGAGTGGGCAATTGTGGTCCAATTTTGATGTTCTTGGTATGTACGGACTCGTGGGAGGATAAGGATTCTTGTGACGTAATTTTTATCGTATTCCGAGATGTGGGCCCAGGGGCCAGATTTGGCAACTTTCGGAATTGTGCCTAATTTTGATAATTTTTTATTGAGGTTCGTCTCCCTAGCATATTTTAATGTTATTGATCTGTTTTGTGATAGACTCGGAGCATTTTGGAGCCGATTCGTGGGGCAAGAGCACCGCGGGATAGTTTTTGGGCTGTTTTGAGGTAAGTAACGATTGTAACTCTAATCCTGAGGGTATGAAACCCCGGTATTTGATATTGTTTTGGTAAATGAGTTCATGCACATGCTAGGTGACGAGCGTGTGGGCGTGCACCGATAGGGATTGTGACTTAGTCCGTCCCGTAGCGACTATTGAGCCGCGTATTCGATTTGAAACCTTGCGATATCCTGTATTTAGATATTTTTACTTGTTTATGGGTTGTGAGCCGTGTTTGGGTCCTCGTGCTGACCTGTTTAGACCCTCGGAGGTACTTTTACACTATTCTCCCACTATCCTGATAGAACATCTGTGAACTCAGTCATGTTTACCACTTCTTGTTATCTTCACTGTTATGACACCGCTTTGAAACTCTGAGAAGTATTTTGGGCTAAGTCCCTTGAGTTGAGATGAATTGCCTGAGTGGCTTGTGAGGATGACTGAGTCAGGCCGAGAGCCGAGTATGTGAGGATAGTCATGGATCGGGCTGCACACCGCATCAATATATATGTACAGGCCGAGAGACGAATATGTGAGGATAGTTATGGATCGGGCTGCATGCCGCAACAATATATATGTTATATATTACATATGGATCGGGATGCACGCCGCATCAATATATGTATGTAATATGGATCGGGTTGCACGCCGCAGTAATATATATGTATTATGTATGGATCTGGCTGCATGCCGCAGCAATATACATTATATATGGATCGGGCTGCATGCCGCAACAATATAGCGTTTGTGCTGAAGGATCCCCTCCAGGATTCTGTACCCCCCCCCCAGTGTGCGCAATCGAGTATTATATGGATCGGGTTGCACGCCGCATCATATGTTATATGGATCGGGTTGCACGTTGCAGCATATATTATATGGATCGGGCTGCACGCCGCAGCAATATACATTATATATGGATCGGGCTGCGCGCCGCAGCAATATATATATATACACATATTGGATCGGGCTGCACGCCACAACAGTTTTTACATGGTACCTGATAAGTGAGAGTGTTGAGTGTGAGCATTGACTTATGAGAGTAGAGTCACGAGTGACTAAGAGGCTTGCCCGAGAAGCTTTATTTGTGAGCGACATTGTGCCCGAGTAGCGGATATTTTTATGAAAGTACTGTTTTCACTATTCTTTACACTGAGCCTCTTTGATAAATGTAGACTAATGTTTCATACAAGTTTAAAAAGGGCAAACTGGAGTTTTGTATAATGTTTGGTAAATGTGGACTCTTGACTTGATCTATTACCTTTACTGGTACTTATTTTTATGAAACTATAAAGTTTAAATGATCGTCGATGCACTCATGTTTTTAGATACTTTGGTTACTTACTGAGTTGGCGTACTCACGTTACTCCATGCACCTTGTGTGCAGATTTAGGTACCGGGCAGAGTGATAGTTGAGCTTCCCCATTTGGAGCATTGTTCGGAGATTGTGAGGTAGTTCTCGGCGTCCGCAGCCTACACTTTCTCCTTCCTACTCTATCATTTTTACTTTACTTCCCAGACTTGTTGTAGTAGAAGATTCGTATTAGACTGTATCGTCTCTTAGATGCTCATGACGGTTGACTCCAGATGTTGGGACTGTGCTTAGATGTTCTAATCATTTTTATTGTTTTTGAAATGCTTAAGAAACAGAATTATTTTGAAAAATTCAGATATTTGATGTATTAAATGGAAAATCATTTCATTATTTTCGGTAAATTGGCTAGCCTAGTATCACGATAGGCGTCATCACGGCCAGTTGTGATTTGGGTTCATGACAGAATTCTTCAAAGATTTGCACCAATGATCCACCAACTCGGTGAACAGCTACATTCAGTCTTATCACCATGGCCGTTCATATTTATGGCTGTTTACTTCTCAAAATGGGTGGAAGCACAGGCCTATGAGAAGATAAGAGAAAAAGAAGTCATCGACTTCATCTGGGATCACATCATGTGCCGATTCGGGATCCCCTCCGAGATAACGTGTGATAACGTGAAGGAGTTCATCGGAGGCAAAGTAACAAAGTTTCTCGAGGATCACAAAATCAGAAGGATCCTATCAACGCCCTACCACCGATGTGCAAATGGTCAGGCCGAGTCCACAAACAAGACCATCATTCAAAACTTGAAAAAGAAGTTAGAAAATGCAAAACGAAAATGGAGAGAAATGTTGCCCGAGGTGCTATGGGAATATCGGAAAACCTCTAAATCGAGCACATGAGAGACGCCGTTCTCTTTGGTATATGGGTTCGAGGCTTTGATATCGATCGAGGTCGGAGAGCCAAGTGCCAGATTCAAACATGCCACCGAGGACTCAAACAATGAGGCAATGACTACAACCATAGAACTATTAGATGAAAAGAGAGAAGCTTCACTGGTCCGGATAGACGCCCAAAAACAAAGGATCGAAAGATACTGTAACAGGAGAACAAACCTCCGACATTTAGGAGTCGGGGACTTACTCCTAAGGAAATTCACCCTAAATACTCGAAACCCTAATAAAGGGAAGCTAGGCCCGAGCTGGGAAGGTCCGTACCGCGTCCTCAGAGTAATCGGCAAAGGGTCCTACAAACTCGGCACCATGGAATGCGAGAAACTTCCAAACAATTGGAACATATCAATGCTCAAACGTTATTACTGCTAAGGTATAACCTTCTCCCTTTTCATTTAATGCTTCACACTAATTTTTACAAGTGTCCGATGGAAGACACCACAACACCCTTCGACTTGAAGACTTTGGGTTTTAAATCATGCGTTGTACTCTTTTCCTTTAGTCGGGTTTTATCCCACTAGGGTTTTACCGACAAGGTTTTTAACGAGGCAACATCTATATGCTACCTAAGGAGAACTCAACAAGTATTCAAGGCTTCTCTTCAAACGACCTCAAATACTGAGGGGCATTCCCCCGGGTGATCACCTCCTCAAAGAAATTAAAATATGCCAAAGAGGGTCTCGACAGGAGAATGATGTATCGGACCAATCGGTCGAATGAACCGTGTACACATAGAAAAATTGAACCCTTGATGGTGAAAACATGTATACTTGTACCAAGTAATCGAAGGAGAATCTTTTATCATCAAAAATTTCCCGAACACTCGGGTACTGAAATCAAAAACTCGAAGCCGCAAGACCTCAGGGTCGGTAACTTCGAACTCATAAGCCCTCAATGAGGCAATATCACATCTGTAAGACCTCAACGAGGCATGCTCAAACTTGTAAGCCCTCAACGAGGCAACGTCAGATCTGGAAGACCTCAACAAGGCATGTTCAAATTCATAAGCCCTCAATGAGGCGATATCATATTTGTAAGACCTTAAAAAAGGCATAACTCCGACTCGGGGACTGGCCTCGACAGTCGGCTAATCAAGCTATCAAACTTGAAATCGTAAGACCTCAATCAGGCAACTTCGAGTTCATAATTCCTCCATGAGGCACCAATGTAAGCCCTCCATGAGGAAATATTAAAAATGTATGACCTCCATGAGGAAACATCAATTTTATAAGACCTCAATGAAGCAACACCAAAAAGTTTGCTATTTCACAAGGAATGGCTCCAGAACCAAAAACTTTCGATGTCCCATGGACTGTCATCGACAGTCACCCCATTGAGCCATAAAAAACTCGGAGCCATAAGACCTCAGGGCCGGAAACTTCGAGCTCATAAGCCCTCAATAAGGCAATATCAAACATGTAAGACCCCAAGCAAGGCATGTACAAACATGTAAGACCTCAAGAAATGCATGTACAAATTTATAAGACCTTAAAAAGGCATAATCCCGATATCAAAGTCAAGGCCATATATTCGAACTTGTAAGACCTCTAAAAAGGCATACCCTCGATATAAATGCTGAGGCTACCTCACCTGGCGACTAAAAGGCTACAGCCAAATACAATGACTACGGTCATAAGGCTCCAGCCAAACCAACACGACCCGGAGACGTTTGACCATCGCCATAAAATCACAGGCCTCCAATTACTTTGAAAAATACTTTGAAAAGAACCGGTTAATCAGGCTACCCTCGACATAAACAAAGGAGCTTCGATCATATCGGCTCCGACAATGAAAAGGCTTCAAAAATTCATCCATCGAGCGAAACCTTCCGAGGCTCTCACTTATCGTCATATAACGGCTCATAATTGAGGTTCTTTCAAGCCGTCGAAGAGTCGGACGAACAAAATAACTTCAAAAGAGTATTTAACGAGGGAAAACTATAGTCATATTAAAGGTCGTACCGACCCAATGCGTAAGAGCGTAAGTGCCAGCCATATTAAAGGTCATACCGACCCAATGCGTAAGAGCCTAAGCACCAGCCTAAAGAGCCTCAAGGCCGATTTATAAACCTAAGGGTCGATGAGCTTGAGTCAAAACATGAGTCGAAGACTGAGCCCTAAATGGTTAGCTAAAAGAGCCTAAGGTCCAACGCGTAAGAGCCTAAGAGACGTCCTAAAAAGCCTCTGGGCCGATTTATATGCCTAAGGGTTTCTTACCTTAAAGTCCAACATATCAGACTAATCATCAACAAGCATCAAACTCTATTCCAATAAACAAGGAAAAAACAACGAGTAACGAAAAGCCTTTTATATATGACAAAGGTTCACAAAGCATATTTACAATGCTGAAAGTCGGAGCCCTTTCACAGGGAAAAAGAACAAATGAAAACCTAATCTACCGCCGGGGTGCGCCATCAACGGCTCCCTCGGAGGTTATGCCTTCAACGGCTTGGACCTCGCCCCCCAGGTCTTCAACATCCTCTTTCCCCTCGGGGATTTTACCTTCATCTTCATCATCTTCTGAGCCACTGCTCAATTGATCTTTGGAAGTAAGCAGGGCCGCCGATTCCTCTTCTAGGGTCTTCACCCTCTCGATCTCAGCAGACAAATCGAGGCCCCTACATGTATATCCTCAAGAGCCTGCCTCCGAGACCATAATTAGGTATGCTCCAAGGCTCGGGCAAGTTCAAGCTCGGCCTCCTAAGATGATTTCCTGGCCTGGGCATTTGCAGCAGCAGCATCGTCTTTGTACGAGGTTATGAGCGTGTCAGCTTCAGCCTTAATTGAAGATAGCGCAGTGACCGAATCACCATAGAGGTCCTTATACTTACCACTCTCTGACCTTGCATCCTGAAGGCGATGTTCAATCGAGTATAACTTCCCTTGGAGGGTATCTCTCTCAGAGGTTATCTCGTTCACACACTGCTTAAGTCCAAGCATCTCAGCATCCCTGGCTTTGAACCCTTCCCGCATTAGGGCATCTTTCTCCTTAAGCTGCAAAGATCAGACCGAAAGTTTTTAGTGCTGAGATCGGGCAGGAACAAAAACAAAACATATGAATACTATGTTACTTGCTCATCAAGATGGCTCCATTCCCGAGATACCATTTCTAAACGCGCTCGGAGGTCAAGCATTTCTTCCTCCTTTTTGGAAAAAAGAGCCCTGAGCTCGTCCGCCTCCGATGAAAAACTCCTACACTCCCCCTCGTAATGGGTCAACTCACCCTGAAACTTGGCAGTGGCCCGATTATAAAGCACTTTCACCTGAAATCATAAAGGAAGGATAGTCAGAGAAATAATGATCAAAGCTCGAAGAAATCAACGAAAATATTACCTGTTTGCAGAGCCTCTCGGCTCCTCGAAAATGAGCGAGGCGTTAAGTTCAGGATTCTTCTTGGCCATAGTAAAGAGACCTTCAATTATGTCCTTCCCTCCGAGAGGCCCCCCGCGTCAGAAGATTCTATATTATGGGCATCATGTATCTCCCTCGGGGAAAATGTTGGAACTGGTGGAGAATCACCTACATCAATAACCCCCGGCTAGATCGATCGGGGCCTTCGGCTCACAACTGGGCTCCCGTAAATCATCTACCGAGTGCCCTTCATCCCGGGGAATATTTTGGCTATCAACCGGCTCAGGGACATTATCCGACCTACCCTCGAAAACCTCTTTCGCCCGAGGCGGGATGGCATCATCAACTTCTGGTTTAGAAGCCCTCGGCTCAATAGTCATCGGCTCAGCAAAAGGCGAAACAGTTACGCTTCCACTCCCCGCGGGCATTATCGGGGAATCATTTTTCTCGTTTAAGGCCGCAGAGTCAGCCTTAAACTTTCGCACTCTATCCCTCTTTGGCTTCAAGGACTCATACGACGATTTACTCTTTCTCTTCTTCTCCTCATTTGGTTTTGGGATATCTGCTTTCCCATGCGGTGCTTCTCTCATCAAAGAGGCCTCCCCTAGGCCTGAATAAGCAAAGAACATAAACATGAGAAGTTAGAATATATTCAGGGGATATCTCTTTTAAAGAACTCAGGTATTGCAATAGTGGAGGCCCCACCATGATCTTTTAGCTTCCCATCGGCCCCTGGCTAGGTCGCTCCATACGCGCTCAGCATACGGGTAGGTCGAATCGAGCTGGCAAACCCAGCCCGAGAGATCCTTAACCGCATCGGGAAACTACACAACAGCTGCATCATCAAAGGGAGTTAGTTCAAGGGGAAGTTGGTACGAAGGAAAACGAAAAGAGCTCAATTAAAGTATTAACTTACGATTCATATTCCATTCCTTAGGGAATGGCGTATTTTCAACTGGAATCCAATCTGAGGTCCTAACTCGAACAAAGCGGCCCATCCACCCTCTGTCCTTGCCTCCATCGGTACAAAAAAATAAAACCTCCATGGCCCGACGTTGAAGCCTAATAAGACCACCCCGATAAAGTTGGGGACTGTACATTCTAATCAGGTAGTCGAGGGTAAAAGGCATCCCCTTGACCATATTTGCAAAATGCCTAATCATGTAAACAATACGCCAAAATGATGGATTAATCTGGCCGAGCGTCACTTGATATCGCTTGTAGAAATTGAGAACCACGGGGTCTATCGACGGCGAGGACGGCTCTACCAGGCCTAGGGTAAATGGATAGGTGTATACACTAAGGAAGCCGACTTTATGGGTTGTTATGTCTTCCTCGCGAGAGGGAATCTCCACTTGCACCGCATCTCCCTAGCGGCAATCGGCCTTCACCTTGTCGATGTTTGTTATTAGGCTAATATACCGGGACATGCGTTCACATCGTCCCGGCTTCGAAGAAGGTTTGTCGTCCTTAAAATCATAGGTTATTTCGCAGGGTCCGAGGATGCATTCCTCAAGATTTGGGGTATTGTTGTTTAACCAAAGAATTATATCATTTGACCAAAGTTATTTTTAGGATGAACACGGGTTTCTGATAACCAAGGCTGGACTGGTTATTGTAAGTAGTTAAAAATCAATGAGATACATGAAAAGTAAAGTGTATTGCAATAGTAGTTTTGATATCCCTTTACACGTTATATTTTACTCCCTTATATAGGAAATTTCCTAATATAACGCCTGCCCTTTTAAGCGATTGAGCATTAATGACTAATTATGACATTAATGTAACATTACAATGAGCAGCTGTAACTGTTGCGTGAATGTTGTGTAGCGTGTGGATCACTAATTTGAAGTTCTCTGAATCTGCTCTTTGTTCCGCCCAGATACATTTTGACCGTGTCTTTTCATCTTCTCAATCAGGTTTACGTATCTAATCAACTCGTGGGTATGATTTGTCGTGCCTCTTTGCCTCATACCTCTTCACAGAGTCCCGTCCAGCTGTCGTGTCTTCATTGCTCCACATAGACTGCTGAGTCATCAAGATTTATTACACGTGTGAAGCTCTTTTTTACCAATACAGATAGTCCCACCACTTACCATATATTTATCAATTAATATTTGGTAAGTGGATACTCATTTATGGCGGGAATATTTTTACCGCCGCTACACTCGAATCATTGCATCTTTTTTTGTACGTAAGCGTCGCTTGTCACTTTCATTTAATGCTTATGCCACGTGGCATTCACTTTCATTTAATGTTTATGCCACGTGGCATTCCCGGGTTGGTTCTGCAACTGTCCAGCGCCTTTTAGGGCTTTTTTGCGGCTGCATCAGTCATGAAGTGAAATCTTCAATTATGGCTTTCACGTTATCATTTTTTTTTGACGGTTTTCTTCGAGTATAAATACCCCTTTTCTTTTCTTTCACGAAAAACTTCTAACTTTCAAACTTTATTTGTAAAGAACTTTTTCATTGTCTTTGTAGATATGTCTTCTTCAAACCAATCTAAGAGAGTCATAAACGTAGATGATTTAACTCCTTCTTCTGCTCCAACACGGAGTAGGAGAGGCAACAGGTTGAGGAGTTTAGGTTCTACTCATTCAAGGGGTTTTTCCTCTTCTCAAATTGCTTCTCCTCATTCTTCTAGGTCTTTAACTTCTCCAAGGGCTAGGGCTTCTAGATCTTCCTCCAAAGGTAGAGAACGTCACGAACCTTTGCGCGAACCGAGGGTCGATGAAATAGTACCTGCAGAGTTCATCTTTTCTAGGGATAGTCAGGCCCTTAGAGATCAGGTTTCTTCATTGTCATCTCTTGATAGTGTTGACAAGTACCCTACCCAACTCACTGAAAGTTTAATTCCTCTTATACGCAGGGACTGTTATTCGAGTTTCAATTTTCCTGTAATCGTTCCAAACAGTAATCAAAGAATAACGTCTTACAAGATGGGGCATTCTTTTGTTTATACCTATCCTTTTACATTGGGGTTCAAGCCTCCCATCGACCCAGTAATCATCGAGTTCTGTCTATTTTTCAGAATTTGCTTGGGACAAGTCGGTCCTCTTGTATGGCGAGTCGTTGCATGTCCTAGATACTTGGCTACTTTAACTTCGATCCCCTGTACCTTGCATCATCTTATTCACCTCTATACCCCAATGTTGTTCTGTCAGGGAATTTTTACCCTAGTTGCTAGGAGTAAAAGGGTGTTAGTGACTTATGCAGATGATAAGGATCGAGGTTGGTTTCTTCGGTATGTTGCTGTTCCTACTGCTGGTTTAGTAGGAGAAGAGAATATTCCCTTCCCTGAAAGTGGAATCTTGCATGTGAATACATTTTTGCTCATATTCCTTGCTTTTTGCTTTAGATATTGTATCAATACCGTAGATGTTTCTTCTTTTTGCAGCAATCATGGGAACCGTCGAGAATGTCTCCAGTTTCAGAGATTGGGTAGAAAAGCTTTTGTTAATCGCTCCATTGGAAGAACGTTCATGGAAGTACCTCTCTGAGAGGTTTGGTTGGAGAGTTAAGACTCATGGTAAGTGAAGTTTTTGTTTGTACTTGTTTATTCCTTTGAGCATTATTTAACCGTTTCCTTTTGACAGGGTTCCCTGCTCGTGGAGTTTTTTCATCCGCGTCTGTTCCCAAGTTATCCCTGGCTCAGGCCCAGGAGATCATTTCAGGCTCTTATTCTTCAAAGAGGAAAGCAGGTGGGTCAAGGACCTTGGGAGAAGAAGAGGAAGAGAAGGGCACTTTGATCCATAGGTCACGTAGAAGGAAGGTGGTCTCAGACGACGAGTCTACACCTGTAATCATGCCTTCCGTGTCTGAAGTTGGGCTTTCTGCCTCTGAGGATGCTACTCCATCTCCCGTGCGTGAATCTGTTGGCCAATTGTTCCGTGAAGGCTTTGATTCTGTTGCTGACGAAGCTCCCTTGGCTGTTTTCTCTCCTTCTCTTAGAAAACTCCCTTCAACTGTTCCAGTTATTTATCCTGCTCCCGTGGCTATTCCTGCTCATGTCGTTTCTCCCTCTCCCGTGGCTTTTTCGGCCCCTCAGACTTCCTTACCCGTAGCTCCTTCATCTCTACCTGCTTCTGTGCCTTCTGTTACAGAAGTAGGGTCTTCCAGCGGAGAGATGAGGAAGGTGATGATAGAAGTTCCAGCGGAGGGTAGTCTCTTTAAAAAGTCTGGCCAGCCTGATGTGTGGTAGAAACCGTTGATAGGCCCGATCGAGAGAGCTAAGTTGGACAGCCATAGTTCCATCACATGGGCTAATGAAATCATGCATACTTCATTAAAGGTAAAATGCATTTTATTGTGTTCATTCTTGTACATGTATTTACCATATCTAATTGGGTTTTCTTTTGTAGATCAATCTTATAGGCACGGAGCTTATGAAGAGGGTTTCTAATACGGAGCAGGAAGTTAATGAATGGCGTGCGGAAGCAGATAAATGGAAGGAGCAGTATGAGATCTTAAGGCTCGACATGGAGGTTGTAGAAGACAAAAAATGTACCTTGGAGCAGCAAGTGAGGGTCATGACAGCAGAGTTGGCCGTGGAGAAGGCATCCTCTGATCAGGCAGACAAGGATAAGAGTGTCCTAGAGTCCTCATTCGTGGAGAAATTGTCTCGTGCCTCTAAAGAGGTCAGGAGTTTGAAGGCCTTACTAGACAAAAAGGAGGAGTATTCCGGCGAATTAGTGCAAACTCTTACTCAAACCCAGGAGGACCTCCGCAACTCTTTGGAGAAAGTTGAATTCCTGGAAAGGTCTTTCGCTCCTTTAAGGTCCTCTAATGATGTTTCTATGACTGAGCGGGATGAACTAAGAGCTGATGTTATGCTATGGGAGGAAGATTACGAAGCTCTTGAAGATAGGGAAATTGTCGATGTTAGTTGGGCGTATATAAACTCTCGCCTCGACACATTGACTGAAATGAGCCTAGAGGGTTTTAACCTTAATGCTGAAATTGCAAAAATCAAGGAGTCCATTGAGAAGGCTCGACAAGGTCATAATCTCTCTTCACCTGAAGGTGATGCTTTTTCTGCTGAAGTCTCTTCGTCCCAAGCCGCTCCTGCTCCTTCTGCAAGTGAAGTCAACCCCCTTCCTGAAGAAACTTAAGAAGTTGGTTCCTCCCTTTTTTTTTTCTTTGTCTCAATTGGTGGTTACCCCCAGTCCCATCGGGGGTAAATTTGGATCTCTCTAAAGTCCCCAAATGACAACTTAGGGGCACCTCAATGTATAACAACTCTATACGGCTAAGTATAAGTTAATAGTTTACTTTTGTTTCCCATTGAGTTTCTGTTTCACTCTTTAAGTCTTTTTGCATGCTTTATTTTTTGAGGTTCTAGTTTTACCTCTGAGTTTTGCATATAGAATGCTTTGGATTACTCGTATTTAGTAATAGGCACGGTGTAATATTAAATGTGTGACTTTTTGTAGTAGGCATAGTTTTTGAAAGAGGGACCTTTTTTTATCGACACTTAGTGAAGAAGACGTCTCAACTTCATAAAGGTGTAATAATGCAATAGAGTGATAGGAATTTTTCACATGTTTAAGAATGTTTCTGAGGAAACTTTTTTTTTTGTTTGAACTTTCACAACATTTTACGTGTGTTTGATTATCGTCTAAAACCCATGTTGCAACTGTTTTCTTTTAACAGATTTGATATACACTTGTATTTCGTAACTGTTTTTCGTATGTAACAGTTTTTTTGAGTTAATACAAGAGAGCAACTGTTTTTCGTTCGTAACAGTTTTTATTCAAGTTGGGGTTTTCACCCGTAACTGTTTTTGTTTTATAACAGTTTTCAATAAGCATGAGGGAAATGCTCTTACATCCGCAACTGTTTTATTTGACAACAGTTATATAAGTACAAAGATTTCGTAATTGTTTTTAGTTACAACAGTCTGATCTTTTCAATAAGTACAAAGATGCGCATTTCTTCCTCGCAGCTAACATTTTTCCTTTTATCCTGAACATATTCGAAGGTTTTTTTGATTAGGCTTTGTGTTTGAGTCTTTGGCTCTTTCATTTTTGCTCGTATCACTTGACTTGCTGGGTAGATGGATCTTCAGGCTTAGAGCTTTGACTTTTTTGATAGTTTTTTTTTTTTTGCTTCGTCTTTTCCTTCCATACTGTATAGTCCCCCAAGTGTTTGAGATTTGAAGAATGAAATATCGAGTACTTGACTGTTCCTTCCTTGTGGTCCTTTTCCTGGAAAGGAAAAACATACGAGACTCGAAGGTGTATAGTTTTTAGATGATGACTGCTTAACCCTTTAAAACGTCGATCAGAAAGTGTAACCCTATACCAGGAATTTAGTTACTTCCTCGCGTCTTTGCAGGTCTAATATCATCATCTGGTGATGGGTTAGCTTTATGCCTATCATCTAAAAAGGTTAGTAAAATTATAAATGTTCAAAATATAATCGAACGAGTGATACCGGACCGGGGATATCAACTTCTTTTCCTTAGAAGTAGTACTTCTTCAAGTGGATGGCATTCCAACTTGTTGGTAGGATTTTGTCGTCCATAGCTTCCAGCTGGTAGGCGCCCTTCCCAGCTATGCCTCGGACTTTGTAGGGTCCTTCCCAATTTGGACTTAGCTTTCCTACACCTGCTTCTTTCGTTGATTGAAAGACTTTTTTGAGGACGAAGTCCCCAATCTTGAAGTACCTGAGATGAGCTTTACGGTTGTAATAACGCTCTATGATTTGTTTTTGAGCTGCCATCCTTATTAGTGTTGCTTCTCTCCGTGGTTCGAGCAGGACCAGATTGGTCCTCAATTCGTCGTCGTTTGCTTCCTCCGTGGCTATTGTGAACCTTATGCTTGGTTGGCCAATCTCTACTATTTAAGGCTTTTGAGCCATAGACAAGTGCGAACGGAGTTTCTCCCGTGGCTATTATTGAAGTTGTTCTGTATGCCCATAGTACCGCTGGTAACTCATCAGGCCAGTTTCCCTTGGCTTTATCTAGCTGCTTCTTTAGATTGTTGATGATGACTTTATTCATTGACTCAGCTTGACAATTAGCCACGGGGTAGTTTGGCGTTGAAGTGATTGTTTTGATTTGCCAGCTTTCGAAGAATTCTGTGATTTACGAGCCTATGAATTGTGGGCAATTATCACACACGATTTCCTTTGGTATCCCAAATCGGCATATTATGTTTCGCCATAAGAAACTTTTAACTTCCTTTTCTCGCACCTGTCTGAATGCTTCTTCCTCTACCCATTTTGTAAAATAGTCGGTTAGCAAGAGCAAAAACCGTACATGTCCTTTAGCTGTGGGAAGAGGTCCCACTATGTCCATACCCCATTTCATGAAGCTCCATGGGGTTATTATTGGATGCAATAATTCCACTGGCCGATGCATGTTATTGGCAAACCTTTGGCATCTGTCGCATTTGGATACGAAGTTTTCGGCCTCTTCACCTACCTTAGGCCAATAGTATCCAGCTCTGATTAGGGTTTTCACTAAGGATCTCGCCACTGAGTGATTTCCACAGTGTCCTTCGTGGACTTTTTTCATCACAAACTCTGTTTGGTTTGGTCCGAGGCATTTTTCCCGGGGCCTTCCAAACATCTTGCGACATAATGAGTTGCGAATGAGGTAGTACCGTACAGCATTGCGGCGAAGTGCTTGAGATATTTTCATGTCTTCAGGTACGGTGCCATTATACAAAAAATATAGGATTTCGTTTCTCCAATCCCAGGTTAAATTGTTGAAAGGTACCTCGTTTCTACCCTGGTCGATCGCTGAATGGAATAGATGAACGACAATTGCATTGTCTTTATTTGTTATTTTCGCGACTGCTGCGAGGTTAGCTAATGTATCTGCTTCTGCATTTTCCTCTCTAGGTATTTGTACTACCTTCCATGTTTTGAATTGTCTCACGAGCTCTCTTACCTTATCAAGATATTGTTGCATCCGAGTTTCTCGAGCGATGTAAGTCCCCTGCATCTGATTTACTACCAGTTAGGTTTCGCTGTTGATTATGATTTGCTTGATTGAAAGCTCTCATGCAAGTTCTAATCCTGCAATAACAACTTCGTACTCTGCTTCATTTTTAGTTATAGAATAACATTTGATGGCCTGTCGTGTCTTTTCCCCCGCGGGTGATATTAAGACTATGCCTAAGCCGGCACTTTTTATATTGGAAGATCCATCGGTAAATAGGGTCCATGGACCCGGATTAGCACCGTTGAAGAGTTGTAACTCTTTTTCCACTTCAGGGACAATGATATTACTAAAGTCAACGACAAAATCAGCTAAGATCTGAGACTTGATTGCAGTCCTAGGCTGATATATTATTTCATGCTCACTTAATTCTATGGCCCACTTGGCTAATCTTTCTGATAGTTCTTGTTTATGCAGTACGTTTCTCAATGGATACGAGGTCACAACTGTGATTGGATGACATTGAAAGTATGGCCTTAATTTTCTAGAGGCCATGATTAGAGCTAAGGCTAACTTTTCTAGATGTGGATATCTAGTTTCAACATCTAGTAATGTCTTGCTTACTTAATAAATAGGAGATTGTTTACCTTTATTCTTCCTTACCAAGACTGCACTTACAACAATTTCCGAGACGACAAGGTAGACATATAGCCTCTTCCCCTCCTTTGGCTTTGACAGCAACGAAGGTTTTGAAAGATAAGATTTTAGGTCTTTAAGAGCCTGTTGACAATCTTCAGTCCATTCGAACCGATTTTTCTTTTTGAGAACTGCAAAGAATTTAAAACTTTTCTCGGAAGATTTAGAAATAAGTCTTCCTAAGGCTGCAATTCTTCCCGTTAGTCTTTGAACATATTTTTTGTTTATAAGTACATCAAGTATTTCTTCTATAGCTTTAATTTGGTCAGGATTTACCTTTATTCCCCTGTTTGATACAAGGAAACCCAAGAATTTACCTGATGCTACGCCAAAAGCGCATTTTTCTGGATTCAGCTTCATATTATACATGCGTAAAATGTCAAAGGTAATAGATAGGTGGTGGAAATGGTCTTCCGCCCGTGTTGATTTTACCAGCATATCATCGATGTAAACTTCCATCGTTTTTCCGAGATGTTCGTGGAACATCTTGGTGACTAGCCTTTGATAGGTGGCTCCAGCGTTTTGAAGCCAAAAGGCATCACTTTATAACAATAAGTCCCCCTGTTTGTAATAAAGGAGGTTTTTTCCTCGTCTGATTATAACCAGAATACGCATCTAGAAAGCTTAACAATTCATGACCTGTGGTGGCATCAATCATTTGATCTATATGTGGTAATGTGAATGAATCTTTGGGTCATGCTTTATTTAAGTCAGTATAATCTACGCATAATCTCCATTTGCCATTCTTTTTAGGTACTACCACAGTGTTAGCTAGCCAGTTAGGGTACGTTACCTCTCGTATCGAACCAATCTTCAAGAGTTTTTGTACCTCTTCATCAATCACTTGGTTCTTGAATGGTCCTTGCTTTCTTTTCTTCTTCTTAACATGCACGAAGGATGGATGTTCATGTAGTTTATGAGTCATCACTTCTGGTGGGATACCTGTCATATCTGAGTGGGACCACGCAAAGCAATCTGCGTTAGCCTTTAAGTAATCAATTAACTTACCTCTGCGACCAGGGCTCAGCCTCGTGCCTATATACACTTTCTGTTTAGGTTTTTTTTCAAACAATGGAACAGCTTCGAGCTCTTCCATAGTTGTTTTGATGTTCTCTTCTTCCTCCGGTTCATGAATGACGTCTGGTCTTGCATCTACATCCGTGTTGTTCAATGCATCTTCCGTGGTGACTTGATTCACCTTCTCGTGAGTATTTTCTTTCATACCTGTTTCAGCAATAATACCTTCCGTACCTTTTTGGGTAGTAATTTGTTCCATGCATGTTTGGGCGGTGTTACCTGCTTGGGAGATTTCCTTATCTTTTGATTCTTCCACCTCTACTTTTTTGTTGTAGTGTACCATGGAATTTATATTTCTCGCGGTTTGTTGATCGCCTCTAATTTGCTGAATCCCCCATTCAGAGGGGAATTTAATCACCTAATGCAAGGTGGAGGGTATTGCTTTCATGTCGTGGATCCATGGCCTTCCCATGATTACGTTATAATACATGTAGATGACTTGGAACCTAGTATGTTTTATTACTCCCTCAGCATAAGTGCTAAGTTCGATTTCCCCTTTGGTTATAACCGTAGAATTATCAAACCCCGATATGGCTCGTGCCCTCGGGATTACTTGATTCCCCAATAGCATTTCTTCCACGACTCTTAGCAAAATGATATTGACTGAACTACCTGGATCAATCAACAATATTTTTACGTTAATGTCATGAATAAGTAAGTATATTATCAGAGCATCGTTGTGAGGAAGAATTAATCCGCCGATATCTGCATCATCGAAGGTTATATCGTCTGCTTCAAGATTTTCACGAACCCGCTTTCTGTGTGTAATTGTGAACTTTGTGGTCGTTTTGCAGACCACTCTGTTTACTTCTTCACCTCCGTGTATCACGTTGACGGTTCGTTTTGGAGATGGAGGTTTTGGGGGGTCCTGCATGTTTACCTTTTTCACTAAACAATTCTGTTAAATAGCCCTGTTTCAATAATTGTTCTACCTCACCTTGCAAAAATCTGCAATCTGTAGTTCTGTGTCCATGATCATTATGGAATTCACACCAGAGATCTGGGTTCCTCTTATTCGGGTTCGACCTCATCTCTTTGGGCCATCGAACCTTATCACCCATATTTCTTAATACTGAAATTAGTTCGTAGGTACTTACATTGAAGGTGTGATCCCCAATTTTTGCATTACCTCTAGGTCGCTCATCTCGATCCCCTCTGGATCTTGATGAGGACGAGCCCGCATCTCTACTTGGTGGTCCATAAACCGACCTGTTGTTTTCGAACCTGGGACGAGTTTCACGTCCCGATGGTCCCAAGTAAGGATCGTACCTGTTTTTAACTGATCTCCTGTCTGATTCGAAACGCCTAGATCTGGTATGATCTTCGTCTTTCGAACGAGCAATGGTTTCTTCTTCTATTCAGAGTTTAGTACTGTACCTATTATAAACATCGATCCACGTTATAGCTGGGAATTCTCTCAAGCTTTCCTTGAGTCTCCCCGTGGCTTCTGAGCTTTTGTCATTTCGATTACTTGTAAATGCCATGGCTGCCCAATTATCAGGCACCCTTGGTAGTTGCATTCTTTCTCGTTGAAACCTGTCTACAAATTCACGAAGTAGTTCCGTGTCTCCTTGTTTTATTTTAAAGATGTCTCTATCCTTTTCTCGATTTTTTGCGCACCGGAGTGTGCCTTTATGAAAGAATCTACAAGCTCAGCAAAAGAATCAATAGAGTTTTCAGGGAGAAGAGAATACCAGGTTAGCGCCCCCTTGGTAAGTGTTTTTCCAAACTTTTTAACTAGGACCGACTCAGTTTCTTGTTTTGTTAAGTCGTTGCCCTTCACTCCGGTGGTAAAAGCAGTCACATGGTCGCGTGGGTCGGTTGTCCCGTCATATATAGGAACCTCAGGCATTTTAAACTTCTTTGGAATAGGTACGGGTGCTGCGCTTGGTTTCCAAGGTTGTTTGGAATATCTATTGATGCGTGGCTAGAATTCATGATTTTTAGCATTATTCACCTTGCATTTTACGTGTTTTAACGATAAAAATACACGTCATGAGTGCCTAATGGAGTTTATTTAATGTGAAGGTGAGTTGGAATTGGAAGCCGAGCAAAATGAGAGCATAAACGTCGGAAAATACGTGCAAGAGTCGAAAAGGAGCGATCCGGGATAAGCCTGGCGTTACCCGGGCGTTAGAGCCATAACTCCAGGGTTTGCCTGGCGTTACCCGGGCGTTAGAGCCATAACGCCAGGGTTTGCCTGGCGTTACCCGGGCGTTAGAGCCATAACGCCTGGGGTTGCCTGGCGTTACCCGGGAGTTAGAGCCATAACGCCAGGGTACCGATTTCGGTGATGTCCGAGTTTTAAAAGGTTTTGAAGTGTTTCCAAGCCAGTAGAGGAGTCTTTTAGACGGGTAGGGTTTACCCCAACCATATAAATAGACCCAAGAAGATATCATGCAAGGGGAGACGAATTTGGGGAGAAATATACACACACGGAATCATTGAAGGAGCAAGGATTATCAGTTTTCTTCATTTTTATTCAAGCATTTTCAATTCATGCACACTTATGCAATTGTTTGATCATAGCATGAGTGGCTAAACACCCATTGTTCTGGGGTTGTGGTTTAGCCATGAATATTGTTATTCGATATTAACTTAACCTTGATTATAATTCGCTCAATATATGGTTGTTTCTTCAATTCTGCGTTTAATTGCTTAATTGTTTGGCCATCAATTAGGTTCTACATACTATCTATGTTATGGTTGGGAAAGCCATCTATAGATTGGAGAAGAATTGAAGAGAGCGCGATCTTAACCCTTCAAGGGAGCGGATTTGTGATTAGGATAGGAATATACCTAGTCACCGTGCTTAATTTAACATCGTAATCTTAGTGCGTTCTAATAGACTAATTCCATAGGAATATAGGCATTAATCTATTGAGAATAGGTGAGGAGTGCTTCGGAAGAAGGCTATGAGAATATTCATCGATTAATTAACAACCATGAGTGAACTATATGAAAGGAAAAGTTGATTAGAATGCAATATGAATGGTGAATAGACCATAACCCTGGAATATTTATCTCTACTGAATACATCATATTAGTTCTTGTCACGTGATAATTAATTATTTCATAGAATTTTAATATAAAATAGTACATCATTGATTTTATATTGGCTTGGTTAAATAACGATTAGAGTGATTGAGATAGTAGTTTACACAAGTCTCTGTGGATACGATATCTGGACTTAAAAATCCTATATTACTTGTCGACCACGTACACTTGCGTGTGCATTGGAAAACAACAAACATCTATCAACGTCAATGCCTTTGATAACAGGTGGTACTCTAGGAATTTTTTCGATTCGATCGTTTTGTTCCTTCACCTGTTTCTGAAAAGTTAGTAATAAAGTCTGTAATTTAGAGTTATTAGACATACCTGGTCTCGCTTCGAGAGATTCATTAGGAGTGTCATCCCTTGCTGAGTTTACCAGCCCAGATTGAGGATTTTCCATAGTGATAGTGTTATTGGGAGGTGGTGTCAGTGATGCAGGTGATGCCGCTGGTAATCCCAATGCAAATTCTTGCAAAGCTTGGCCCATATACTCTGCAATCATTTGCTTTACCCGATCTTGTTCTACCGTTTGATCATTATTATCGTTGTTGTTATTGGATCATTCCGGGGATTGTTCTCTTGAACAGCGTGGGGTTCCTGAAGGTAACGGAACTGGGGTTCCATTCCTTTGCTGGTTGTTGTCGATGGAGTTCGACATAATTCAGAGGATATCGCTTGAAAAGCAAACAAAGATTATCTGAATTTCCCGGTAACAGAACCAATTTTTTTAACCAAATAATTAGATCCTTTGACCAAAGCTATTTTTAGGATGAACACGGGTTTCTGATAACCAAGGCATGACTGATTATTGTAAGTAATTAAAAATCAATGAGATGCACGAAAAGTAAAGTGTATTGCAATAGTAGTTTTGATATCCCTTTACAGGTTATATTTTACTCCCTTATATAGGGAATTTCCTAATATAACGTCTGCCATTTTCAGTGATTGAGCATTAATGACTAATTATGACATTAATGTAACGTTACCATGAGCAACTGTAACTGTTGCGTGAATGTTGTGTAACGTGTGGATCACTAATTTGAAGATCTGTAAATCTACCGTTTATTCCGCCCAGATACATTTTGACCGTGTCTTTTCATCTTCTCAATCAGGTTTACATATCTAATCAACCCGTGGGTGTGATTTGTCGTGCCTCTTTGCCTTATACCTCTTCATAGAGTCCCGTCCAGCTGTCGTGTCTTCATTTCTCCACGTAGATTGCTGAGTCATCAAGATTTATTACACGTGTGAAGCTCTTTTTTACCAATACAATTGTTTCCTTACCCTTAAAGGAACGTGAAGATGAGGAGGCTTTATCATCTCGGGGAATAGTTTTGGAGGCCTTCATCATTCTTGCTGAAATATTTCAAAGGAAACGAGAGAAAGCTGATCGAGAAAAGGATACAGGAGAGAAGTAATGAGAGCTCTTTTAAAAGGTTAGAAGAAGTAATGAAAGATAATGGGCAGAAGAAGGAGTAGTTATAGGGGCCAACCGTGCACGTTGGGGAAAGCCGAAAGACAGCCAACCGCCATAATCAATTCGAGTCTTTTCAAGAACAGTGCGAATATGGCTTTTTGACATCTCTCCTATCACATCAGTCGCTTACATGACATGACTGACATAATGATGGAGGCACTGAAAAGTTGGTGAATTCAAATCATTTCTTGTCTTTTCATTCCAAGAAACGCGGGGACTATTTGTATATGGTAAAGCCGGAGAAGGCCGATTTTAAGGCTTCTACAGTGTTCGGAGCCTCGACCTCGATTGTATCAGAGCAGAATTCGAAGTTCAACCCCAAGGTGCATTCCTCGAGGAAGTATTCCGAGGGATCGATATACCTCGAGTCAGGGTAAAGATCGAAGACCGTCATAAGAAGGCGGGAAATTCCGAAGGGCACGTGGTTATAGCTGACAACGCCTGCAAAGATAGTACAAGTCTGTACCGGATCATTAAATAGTTGTACCAGCTGTATTTCGTTATAATAATTATACATGTACCATGTTGGAATTCCCCCTCCTATATAAAGGGGTCCCTTGTCATTTTGTAATCAGGAGGATTTTGAATAGAAGAACATTCTCTGCTCTCTAACTTAAACATACTCTACAGTTGCACTATTGATTTAGTGCTTTCATTTATTGTTCTTCATTTATTGCTCGTTATTGATCATAAAACGGCTATCCTCGAGGCCCTCTACACTATTATTCCCCCATCGATCGCCCCAGTCAAGCACACTAGCTCGACCTCGAGGCCCAGTTTTGGCCAGCTCGAGACCTCATCTCAAGTCTGTTTAGTTTGCAAAACACCATTGCCCTTTGCTAATTATCCCATTTTTCTAGCTCGCACTTAAGATCTGATGCCTAACAACTAGTATTAAAATAAATTACGTATTTTTAGAACCACAAAATCAGATATAATTGTAATTACCGTTTTCAAGGTAAACATACAGCTTTTTATTTTTATTTTATTTTCAGCTTTTGAGAAAAAAGTTAAAGATGCAAAAGATAGAAAGTATCGGTCTGTTTTCTCCATTATCCAGCATGTCTCAAGCGTTAGTTTCTAGAAATTATTACAAAATAGAACTCCCCACTCTCTGGTATTTTTCTCATGACCAACTCTTTTAACATTATTAATTGAAAACAGTAGCGCGAAATTTAGCTGGCCAGCTGCTAAGTTCTAACCAGATCAAGGTATTATGTAATACCTGTATGATGTAATTTATTTAATGGAATTTCAGTCGGTAATGTTTAATATCATTAATCATCGACTCCGCTCAATTATTATGCCTAAGTCATTTTTAATTAGAAGTTATTCCCTTCATTAGGTAGAAAAGTTGAGTTGGTTCAGAAAAAAAAAAAATGAATTGAAGTGAAAATAAAACAAAATTTTAAAATATGGAAAGGCGCCTAACAAATGGTTATCAACTTGCCTATATTTTCCTCGTCCGTTGGTAAACTAATTCAAACAAAAATAGTCTAGGAACAAATATTAAACTAACTTGTAAAAGTCACTGACAAACGGTTGTCAACTTGCCTATATTTTTATGAGATGCCAGTAGTCATTTTAGGGTTATTGAATGCATAGTTGGTGGTGCTTGAAATTTAAGATGTTGGAATAATTGGTTTTAGTATGCTCTCAAGTCTTTATCTCGCCCTATAAAATAGTGCCACCAGCAATTTGTTATTATTGTCAGAGAACTGACAATGTGAAAGGCAGTTTTTCTCATAGCGATAAGTAAACTTAATAATTACAAATGATATAAAGTTAATAATTGCAAATGATTTCATTTAGAACCAACTAATAGTCGACTTCGGTTAATTAATTAAGCCAAAGTCATTTTATAATCAAGTCATTCCCGTCATTAGCTGTTGTATCGTGGAGGATTCAGCCAATACCCGCCGGAGAAATTAAAAAAAAAAAAATACTATGATAATAATGACACTTCATGTGATCTAGAAGGGAACCAGCGTTTTGTTTCATCCTCTCACTTTTTGTTTTTGAAAGGGTTGACAACACAATGTACAAATTCTCAAGAATCTCTCGTATTGGTCAACGGTAGCTACTTAATCCCTCGATTTTAACAGTACGCTGTATTTCAAAGGTTCGTATAGTAATTTAGGACTTGTTGTGATGGTTTAGAAGGGTTCATGAGGGATCCGGTGAGTTTTGATACATTCGGAAAAAGTTGAAATATTGTTGAAAACATGTGCCGGTGCAGTTGCAGAGTTGCACCACAACTGGGGCTGCACCTACCCCAGGTGCGGTAAAAGGTGCGTGCACATGAGGCGAAACTACCTCAGGTTCGATTTTTGGTGCCACCATAGCCAAGTCTTGTTTTAGGCCAAAATTCCAACTTAGTATAAATAGCCTCATTTGGTGAATTTTTTTTTCAGTCTTCACAATTTTCCAAGCTAGGAGGCTCTTGTTTATGCGGTTTTAAGATAGATTTTCATCTACAATATTAGGGCAAATATTTTTATGTTTATATCATGAATCTATTGCTAGATCTACCTTTAAAGATGGATTGAAGATGAAATTTAGTGATATTTGAAGAAAATATAGAAACACCTAAATGAGATTTGAACATCTAAATTTAGAATAAAAATCTAAATATAGATTTCGACCCGTGGAATGATGAGCGACCCAATTGTGGTTAACATTTTGAGGATTGACTATAGAAACTCGGGGTTAATTTTTTAGGTAGATTTTGACTTTGAATGAAACATTAATTGTTTAGTTGAGTCCTACACGAGCATTTGATATCGTTGAATGCTCTTTTAACTAGATCAAGATCAGTTTGTGGAGTGGACCAAGGCAAGGGCATTTTTCATGTCACCGCCCAATCACCAAATCGTAATGGCACTTAATCCAGCCCACCAAGTAAGCCAAAAAGCATTAGTCACAAAATAATGAAAAAATCATTAGTGATAATAAATTAAACTGCAAAATAGTTCAATACAACTATCCTAATGACTAATAGTACAAGTCAGAAGCCACTATGATTCAAATTTACAAGGATGGTATGAAGAATAAATACAACATCTATTTGAAGTTTATATAAGCAGAAATGGAGCCCTAAACTACCATGAACCAGAGGTATCTTGAAATTGAAACGTTGGTACTTCTTCAATACTAGGCTCTATCTTCCACAACAAATCATATGAGTTGAAAAGTAAGGTGCAACAGTGTAGTATGAGTTCAAGCGACACCATATACTGAGTAAGTATCTTGACTAACCTCAGTGAAGTAGTGACGAGGTTTTTAAGTAAAGAGGATACTCACTTTGCATAACCCGTGCAACTCAGTAATATGTATATTATAGAAGTATCCAAATAAACAGTCACAAAATATTAGATATCAATAACGAAGGTGTACATCTAGTGTAAAGGTAGTAAGTTTTACCCATCAAATAGATCCAGCAAATACAACATGCATCAACTCTGCACATAAAGAGACATACACTAAGTAGTGTATGCAACAATGCTCTTACATAAATGTAGAGTGTCTGAACATAACAATGATCCTAATCTGTATCAGTTCTAAATACCATTTTTATGAATCTAACGTTTTAATGTATGATAATAACTCTTTTGACATTAATCTGACACTCTCCAAGTGTCTAACAACTCACTAACCAATCTCGTGCGTATGCAAAATGCATCAACTAGCATATGCAGTGTCATGATCCAAAATCTCACCTTAAGAATCGTGATGACACCTAATCTCTAGGACTAGGTAAGCCTATCACACAACAACATCAGACACAATATAGCAAGTTAGTATAAAATAAAAAACTCAGAAAATAGCCCAAAACACAGCCAATATGGTAATGCACCAATCCCAATCCAAAAATCCGGTAATACGGAGTCATAAGCTCTACATAGAGTATATATATGAAGTCTCAACAATACAAGTCTGTTTGGAAGACATAAACAGAAGAAAAAAAATAGAATGGGGACTCTGAGGCCTGCGAGCGGAACAACAATTATACCTTGAAGTCTCAATAGAAACTCAGAATCAGCTCACTAACGCCTAGCACGCTCTGAAGTACCTGGACCTACACAAAAATGTGCAGAAGCTTAGTATGAGAACACCACAATCAGTACCTATTAAGTATCAAGACTAATTTTAATGGAGTAGTGACGAGAGTCCAAGCGTAGCTAAAATTCATGTTATGTTCGGGTGGACATAGTCCTTTATTATGCTATTACTTGCACTATTTGAACTCAATTTGGTAATTTAATTGCTTGAATTAATAATTAAATTTTTTTTAAAGCCGATGTTAAATCGAGCTTCATTACTTAGAGATTTGGCGGAAATGTTTAGTCATTGATGGAAGTTTATATTCTTATATGGACTTACCTTAAACTTGTAAATACATAATTCGTAATCCGAATATTTTCCCTATTCATGTGGATTGGGCCGAACGCCTAACAATATTTATATGTATTATGGGATACATCCATGGATGGGGACTTACGACCTCGGTAGTGTATGTACACGATTATTATTGATCGGGACGTACGGCCTCAGCATAACTCATGCGTGTTGTCACTCGAAATCCGATTATACTTGATATGTCTTTCATGAGTTGAGGATTTATAAATACATGTTGAGCCCCTACATGTTGAGATTAGCGTGATATTTGGGGATTTTTAATTTTTTTTTGTCAAATGGTCATTTAATTATTGCCTTTTATTCCATCATTGCTGTTGCATTTAATGCATATTATATAATATTATGTATACTGCCCACTAGTAAGTGTCGAAGTCGACCTATCATCACTACTTCTTCGAGGTTAGACTAGATACTTACTGGGTACACGGTTCATATGTACTCACGCTTATTTCTGCTCATATTTTGCAGGTTTTGAGGCAGGTGCATCTGGAGTTCGTCCGGCCGCGTATCCGCATTACCCGGAGGCTTAGTTGTGAGCTGCTTCTCATGCTCCGTTCGGCAGCACCCGGAGCCTTCTCTTGTTATGTTTTATCATTTATGTCTATTTTGATTCCGACAGTAGTTGTTAGAGAGTTTTGTATATTCTATTAGATGCTCGTGCCCTTGTGACACCTGATTTTGGGAATTCTAGTAGACACTCATGGCTTTTGATTATTTAATGTATGTTTACATCACTACACTCACTTTCAATTTGTTCCCGTGTTATATAAAAATAAAAATCAAAGACTTTAAAATATTAAAATGAGAAATTAATTGGGTAGTTCAACGTTGGCTTGCCTAACAGTGACGTTGGGTGCAGTCACGGCCTATATTAAAAAATTGGGTCGTGACAGCTTGGTATCAGAGCGCTAGGTTCACATAGGTTTCACAAGTCATGAGTGGTCCTAATAGAGTCTTGCGGGTCGGCGCGAAGGCATCCGTACTTATCTTCGAAAGGCTATAGGGTGTTAGGAAACATCTCTTTCTTCATATCCTATTGTGCAGTTGATGTGGTGCTACGTATCTTTCTCTTATTCAGCCATAGACGGTGAGAACGCGTATGATAGATGTACCCAGTTGTTGATGAGCTACTCCCCATGTTGCTAGAGGCCGAGGCAGAGGCTAGGGAAGAGCTCCAGCTCCTACTAGAGGACGAGAGCATCCTAGAGTTTCTCCCATCGTGCCACCAGCGGATCTAGTGGAGGATCCTTCCATTGAAGAGCAGGGTGAGGTGCCTGCAGCTGAGCCGGCCCCGGCAGATTTCATGTCTGCACCGGGATTTCAGAGGTCATAGGCCGTATAATATTATTCGTGGATTCTATGATGCATGCTGGTTTATTTCTAGCAGACCCAGCCACATCTCAGGCGGGAGGAAGAGTATAGACCCTCCCGCTCAGGCTCCAGAGCATGCTTGTCGTGCTCCATTTTCTCGCAAAAGCGAGCTTCGACGCGTGACAACTCTTTTAGATGGGTATTAAAAGAGAAGAGTCACCACCTAACGATTTAAGGTGCATTAGTTATGTTTGACTAGTAAACGCCATTAAATATCGGGTAAAGAGTTAAATTACCTCAAAGAGAAGGTGTTAGACACTCTTTGAGGTCCACAAATGTGGGTCACGACTGAACTTTAGACTATGTGAATTATATAATTAGGCTAGGTGATCAAATAAATAAAAGGGAAATTCAAAAGTTGCAGAGTCGTATTAAAATATATGAGAATCGGTAGAAGTATTAATGACTTCAAAGATACAAACTACATTGATTTATGTTAAATCACTAAGTGTGAATTACACGCACATAAAGGATATGGGGGGAGGGGGGGTCCTATATTTTTTAGCCTAAAGGATCACCCCATGAAACATAAATAATACTTCGCAACTCTCTTAAGGTAGAGGTTTCTCGAATTATTCAGCGGGCAAATACCATAATCTCCTGCTGCCCAATTACTATGTTGAAGTTGTTTACTTAAAGGTGTTCTAATTCAATCCATGTCGTAACCTATGCGTGCACTACCCGTCCTATGCCTATGGTCCAGGAGGCTTTGGACCTCTACTAGGTGGTTCTAGACTCAACTTAAAGAAAATTAAAGGCTCAAGTTAGCCTCAACACATAAGCAGCAAATGCATGTGACAGTTTAGGCAATATATAATTTCAAAATCAGAATTTAAAGTCCTATAGGCAGGGTTTCTAGGTGATTGTAGATTTCCAGCAATGTACATGCAATGAATTTTGTAGATTAAGGTGTTACAAATCCTACGAGCACGATTTCTATATTGTTGGTGCAAGGAGGCAGTAAAACTGTCTGAATTACCAGTGCTGGTGTAATAGACATAGTTATTAGGCACGTGACAATGTCCTATAGGCAGGAGTTCTAGTAGTTAACAACTGAAATTGATTTTTATGTACTTTATCTCTATAGGCATGTCGTATAAGTGTGGCAATGCGAAGAAATGACAAACTAATTAATTGGTTGATTAAGATCCTATAGTCATGATATCTAAAGAAGCTACATACTAAGAAGAATAGAAGTAGTTGATTGATTGATTAATTGAAACCCTATAGACATGGTATCTTGGTGGACGTTAGCAAAACATGCGTTATTGTATCATATAGGCGTGCTATCTAGAGCGTTTAGTAGCACACACAACAACAAATTTAGCAGTTACTTGAGCGAGCATGTTTTGTCGAGTTAAGTGAAGTGTGTGCGTGATTCCTATAAGAATGCTTTCAATTAGTGTATAACACACTAAACGAAATAACATACAAGGCATGCTGAACGAAATAGCAAATAGATCACATAGATCCTATATCCATGTTTTCTACCCTTTTATGTAAGAATTAGAATACCACATCCTCCTTTTAATTAATCTCCCCGTTATTCAGTTTACAAATCATTACAGTCCCAGTGTAAATAATAAAACAAATACAAAATTAATAGGGCTATTATAGGCCCAAATACAACAATTACATGTCAAGCACAAGTACAAAGTAAACCAGCAGTGCCCTTCTAGGCCTTCCCTAGCCGTACTCTTGCATATCTAACAGGCCCAGTGCTTAGGCCCGCAAGCTTGTCTGTCCAATGCTCAGATCCAATAACACACACGACTTAATAAGCCAGGGCCCAAACTTGAAGATAATTGTCTTGCTTACCCATTAACAAATAACAGGAACGTGGGGATATAAAACATATCATTCAAATAGCTCACAGTTCAAGCAAAGACACATGGATTCCTATTATTACAATCATCAGCAGAATGATTTTCTAAGTATCACCTTAGGGGTGACATCTAAAAGGTGGGAGTACACACATGTACAAAGCCCTTATAATGAGCACATATGTAAGGCTTACAAACTAGAAAATAAGTTCAAAGCATAGACTTTTTAAAATGCACTGGATTAGTTATAGGAAACATGAATCCACAAAGCAAGAAACTAAGCATGAGAGTTAAGGACATGAACTAGTTCTTAGGAGATTAACAGGTGACAATGACATGCTCGAGAGACTCCCTTTGGGGTGGATACTACAACAGCCTTCCCAAGAAGAACATGAGAATTCCAGGCAGGACATAACTAAAAGTTGTAGACTAATTCAGGGCAAGTAGGAGTGATACTAAAGAAACCTATTATAGAAGCTTAAGGTCAACATTATCACAAACTCAACACCAAAATTAATTAGTATACAAGTACTTAACACAAAATAATCACATATAGCAAGTTCAGTTATGCACATCAAAAATTCCCTAAGCATTAAACCCAAGCAATCCTAGTTTTAGCAGGCATGGGTATATAGGACATGATGGTAGTAAAGCAAGCAACTATAATGAAGATAGGGGTTCATGAATGGTAGAGTAGCATGCTTGTTTGAAGAGTTCAGAATTCATACAGACATGATCAAGTAGCAAGTTATACCTGAATGGCTTGGCATAGAGAAGTATAGTCGAGCAAATTTTGAGCATGAATAAGTATCCCATGAGTTTTAATACAATAATTCAGAGCAATGCATGAACATGGGCATGAAACATACATAGGAAACTCATGTGGGCATAAACATAGTAGATTGAGTAGGTTCAAGATGCTCAAAGTATACATAGTGGGAAGACGTCCAAGTAAAGGATTTAGGCAAGTTTAGATGCTAGAGAATACATGAATATAGGCTAACATCAAAGCAGATAGGATTGAAAACAAGGTGAAAACATATTGTAATCATATAGGTTTAAAAAATTCGAACAAGCATGGTATTAAGGTTGTGACCACAACTAAGAATAGAATTGCAAGAGTTAAGGTACTTTCCTGTTGCAAATTAAACAAACAAGAAAATTAAGTTCCAACACCAAATCAAATAGTAATAAACAACAGGACTCCCAGAATCTCAGTACAACAGAGTTCCCAAGGGTCTTGAATAAACCCGGGCAGTGTTCACACTGAAAAATGAGCAACAATTGAATTCTGATGGCCTTCGCTTTCAACCGGCCAAGGTCTTAAATTTCAAAATAGTAGAATGGGTAAGAGTAAGATAATAACAGTGAGTAAGGGTCTCTTAAAGGGGATTAGGGGAGGAGTTTATATCGTAGTGAAATTTAATGAACAAGCAAGGAAAACAATCGATTAAACATAAATAAGGAAAGAAAATATCGCGTGCAATCAGTAATAGAGCGGGCAAAGGATGAAATTGAATTTCAAACCCTAGTTAGGGTTCAACGATTGAAACATCGACCCGTGGATGTGGGGAATCAAACCCTTTTTTCGTATATATTGACAAGATATCATCCGAATCTTGAAGATCAAAGCTGAAGGGGTCCGATATTTAATGGTAATACTTGCAAAATTAGGCCGAGTACTAAGTAATATCAAGAGCGTGTGAGTAGTAGCGGGGTAGTGTAAATAAGGTAAGTAGATCGTAGGACTCGATAGTATAACCAGATTCAGAGAGATTTTAGGGGTAAGACAGTTAGGGTTCTTAGAAGATTCGAGTGTGTGAGGACGACTGGGAAAAGAGAATGGTCTCTAGGGGTTATTTTAGGGATATAAGGAGAGTGAGGGTTTTATTTTGTGTCGTTCATCATTTGAGATCAACGGCCAAGATTAAAAGGAATGTGGGGAGGGTTGGTTAAATGGGTCCCGAGCGGGTTGGAATAAAGGGGTTATTTGGTTTGGGTCAGGCCAGATTGGGCTAAAGTTTTGGGTGTTTGGGCCATTATTTTGGTCCAAAAATTGGCTTGGGATTGGGCTGGATATTGAATACAAGAAATTGAAGAAAAATAATTTTATAAAATAGTTTAATCAGTATAAAAATATTATTTATGTAATAGTTTTAAAATAATAGATGAAGGTTATAAAAATATAAAAAAATATTTTGACTCTTAATAAAATGACGAAGTGCAATTAATTGTAAAGTATAAGCTATTATTGCAAAAATGCGTAAATACCAATGTAATTATATATAATGAAGTAAAATGTTATAAAGCATATATGTAGGTGCAAATAATATATTTGGATGATTAAGTCATCTCTAAATAATTTGCAGGCGTAATTAATAAATATTCAAATAACTTAAATGCAAGAAAATCAATTTTAAAGCTTTAAAAATTATGGAAAAATTATAGAAAATACGTGTATAACTCTTGCAAATTAAGTAATGATGCAAAATGATATTGTGAAAGTATATATGCTATTTGAAAAATATGAGGGCAAAATTAGATATCAACAATTGCCCTTCTTTACCCGGGAATAATGAAAAAGTTGTCAGGTAAAGAATGATGAACAATTTTGTCCGAAGTGAGTGAGGAATGATGTGTTTTGAAAAAATGGGGGCCGAACCCTGGTTCTTGAGTTGCCTACATTTATCTGGTGTACGAGAATCAAGCTGTGTGTAGTTCTGGATCCAACGACGAACGAAACCGATGAAGTTGTTATTAGAGTGGTTGTAACTCATAATTTCGGTGGATCTATGAATGTGAATTGAACATTACAAATGTACGAGGAAAATATTTGAACACTTACAGAACAAAAGCCAATCAATTGTTGATCATCAGTTACGTTTGCGTTGATCAAAGGGCGTGAACATTGTGAACGGAAACCGGAGAGAGAATTGCTCCTATTTGTATAACGGTTATCTCCTGAGTTACCTGGAAAACATAAAACATGATGCATGCGAATATATACGGGTTATTGCAAATATGTAACCATGATGTGAATTCCCTTCGGACCATGAGAGTTGTCTTTAGACGATGAGGATGATGTCCTTTAGACCATGACGCCCTGGGCCATGAAGCCTATAATAAGGGATTCACATGCCATGGAATGGTGTCCTCGGACCGTGAGGATTGTGCCTTTGGAATATCACGCCTTTGAATAATGATATGCAATTTCTAGACATCCTCAAACCATGGCATGGTGTCTTCAGGCTATGAGATGATGCCTTTGGACTATGGCGCCGTCGGACAACATGGCGATGTTTCAGCTCATGAAATGCAAGTATGCGGTGATATCGATCATTTGATAGAGGAAACAGGTAATGGTTAGTCATATGCGATAACGATACAAGACAAGGCTTAGTCTTGTATGAGATGAGGGCAGTGCTTAGCCCGATGCAAAGAGTTGAGACAATGCTTAGTCTTTTGCGAGGAAAAGTAATTCCCAGCCTTATGCAATAATGGAGGCAATGCTTAGCCTCGTGCAAGGAATGGAAACAATGCTTAGTTTCATGCTAGGAAAGGTAGTGCTTAGCCTTATGAAATGACGAGGGCAGTGTTTAGCCCTGTGCAAGAAGTGGAGAAAAGGCTTAGTCTCATGTAAGGAAAGACAGTGCTCGACCTTATGGAATATGGTGGCAGTTCTTAGCCTCATGCAAAGAATGGAGACAGTGTTTAATCTCATGCAAGGAAAGGCAGCGCTTAGCCTTATGAAATGATGAGGGTAGTGTTTAGCCCTATGCAAGGAGTGGAGACAATTCTTGGTCTTATGCAAGTAAAGGAAGTTCTTAGGCTTATGTAATATGGAGGCAGTGCTAGCCTCATGTAAGGAATTGTGACAATGCTTAGTCTCATGCAAGTAAAGGAAATGTTTAGGCCTATGCAGTGATGGAGGCGGTGCTTAGCCGCATGCGAGCTGATGGAAGTGTTTATCCCTGTGCAAGGAGTAGAGACAATGTTTACTCTCATGAAAATCAAGGCAGTGCTTAGCCTTATGAAATGATGAGGGAAATGCTTGGCTGTATGCAAGTAAAGCAATGACTAAATATGAGAGTATAAAGCATTTCTTATCTTGACGTGTTTGTGTTTGGCGACTTTTGTCAGTGTGAAGATTGTGATCTTGTTGTGTGTATGTATTTGTGGACATTACTGTTATGTTCATTGTGCCTACATCCAAAGAAAAATCGTGAGTTTTGCGAGGGAAAGGTTGGTTCGTGCTCTCGATTCCTTGATTTGCCTTTGCTCTTGTCTGGAGGTCTTGCTTGAGTCACCCTAGGTAACAACCGGCTGCTATAACCCTAAAATTTTCAAAAAACATGCATTTGATAAATTATTTATAAAAATATAGTTATTTGAAATATGAGAGCAAATAATTTGTTGAATTTATGATTGTGACACGCTTTTTAGTCATTACAACGTCCTTAATTTGGAATTTTGAGGATCCTCCTCAAAATTCTGCCCGAATTTAAAAATGTACTTCTGGAGATACATTCCTTGGGAGTTCCAAACATGATGAGATCAGGCAAACTCAAGTTCCTGGCCCTGTTTCAGACCATAGGGAGAATGATGATTTTATTATGATGTGACTGAAACCACAGGGCTTCCTACATATCCCCTCTTAAATGAGAATCAGGTGAAGCGTAGTTCAGTTACATCAAATAGAAAGTGAAAATATAATCTTAAACATAGTATCTCTTGACTACGTCCGAATTGATGGTTTTGGCCAATTTTCTCCATCCATTTATGCAAGTATAAGTGCTCCTCCTGTTAAGACCCGGTGAACCATGTAAAGGCCTTGCCAGTTGGGTGGGAATTTCCCCTTTGCTTCATCCTGATGTGGGAAAATCTGTTTTAGTACCAGTTGCCCCGGTCTGAATTGCCTTTACCTAACCTTTTTGTTGAAAGCTCTTGCCATTTAATTTTGGTAGAGTTGACTATGACATACTACATTCATTCTTTTCCCATCAATGAGAGCTAGTCGTTCGTACTGGCTCCGTATCCATTATGCGTCGCTGAGCTCGGCTTCCCGTATGATCCTTAAGGAAGTGATTTGTACTTTGGCGGGAATAACAGCTTCAGTATTGTAAACCAATAGATAGGGAGTTTCTATGGTTGACGTACGAACTATGGTGCGTACCTGAGCAAAACAAGCGGTAGCTTCTCGTGCCATTGTTTGTAATTGTCTACAATTTTCCTCACTATCTTCTTGATGTTCTTGTTGGCGGCTTCTACAGTTCCGTTAATTTGCTGTAGAATTATGATGCTTGATCTTCAATTTTTCACACATGGATTTCATCAAGTCGTTGTTGAGATTGGCAGCATTGTCAATAATGATTGACTTAGGTACTCCAAATAGACAAACGATGCGGTCTTGAACAAAATATGCTACAACCTTCTTAGTTACAACCTTATAGGATGCGGCTTCTACCCATTTTGTGAAGTAGTCTATAGCCACCAGAAGGAACCTATGTCCGTTTGAAGTAGCGGGTTCAATTGGTCCGATAATATCTACACCCCAAGCAGAGAAGGACCAGAGTAAACTTATTGTATTGAGTTTGTTGGGTAGTACTCGTATCATATCTGCATGTATCTGGCATTGGTGACACTTTTGAACATATTTGATGCAGTATGTTTCCATAGTCATTCAGAAATACCGTGCTCTAATATCTTCTTGGCCATAATGAAACCATTCATGTGGGATTTGCAAGTTCCGACATGTATTTCCTCGAGCAATCTAGACGCCTCCTTGACATACATGCATCGCAACAATCCCAAATCAGGAGTCCTTCTATACAGAATTGCTCCACTTTGAAAGAAATGCTTGGCCAACATTCATAGCGTGTGCTTCTGAGTATGGGTAGCATTCTCTGGACTCTCCATTTTCCAAGTGTTACTTGACATCATGGAACCATGGATTTCCATAGAACTCTTATTCAACATGAGCACAATAGGCTGGCTGCTTATCGATTCCTATTGGGATAAGATAAATGAAATTCTTGGCTGGGTACTGTATCATTGAAGACAAAGTGGCTAATGCATCTGCAAACTCATTCTGAATCCTTGGAACATGTTTGAACTCTGTCTTTGTGAACCTCTTGATCAGCTATTGTACACGGTGCAAGTATGGCAATATTTTCGAGTTCTTTGTAGCCCATTCTTCTATAACCTGGTGCACATATAGATCTGAATCTCCGATTACTAGCAACTCCTGAACGTTCATGTCAATGGCGAACCTAAGTCCAGGATGCAGGCCTCAGATTCCGCCATATTGTTAATGCACAGAAACCTGAGTTTTGTGGATACCAGATAGTGTTGACCGATTTCTGGTACTAAGACATCTCCGAGACCCACTCCTTTGGAGTTTACTACTCCATCGAAGAACATCCTTCGACAATCGTACGCCTCGGTAATATCTTCTTCTACAAATGATACATCCTCATCGGGAAAATATGTTTTCAATGGTTCACATTCTCCGTTTATGGGATTTTATGCCAAGTGATCCGCCAATACTTTCCCTTTCACTGCCTTTCGAGTTACATAGACGATGCTGAACTCACTTAGCAATATCTTCCACTTTTCTAACTTACATGTAGGCATGAGTTTTTGAAAGATGTATTTTAGCGGATCCATCCTTGATATGAGATATGTAGTGTACGCACAGAAATAATGTCTCAACTTGTGGGCTATCCATGTCAAAGCACAGCAAGTGCGTTCCCACAAAGAGTACCGGGATTCGTAAGGCATGAACTTCTGGCTCATATAACATATCACATGTTCCTTCCTTCATGTTTCATCATGTTGTCCTAGAATGGAACCAAAAGCCCCATCCAACACAAACAAATAAGGCAACAACGGTCTTCTTGGTTTTGGTTGGACCAATATGGGCGGTTTAGATAAATTCTCTTTGATTTTGTCGAAGACTTTCTGGCATTTTCAATCCAGCTTGCGGTAGCATCTTTCCCCAGCGTTCTGAAAATTGGCTCACATATCACCGTTGATTGTCCTATAAAGAGGCTGATATAATTGACGCGCCCTAGAAAACTCACCACATCTTTCTTATTATGTGGATGTGGCAAATCCTGGATAGCTTTGGTTTTTGACGGGTCTAGCTGAATACCTCGGTGACTGACGATGAAACCTAAGAATTTTCCAGCAGGAACTCCGTAGGAACACATTGCATGGTTCAACTTCAAGTTGTATTTTTGAAGTCGATCGAAAAATTTCTTCAGGTATGCTATGTTATCCGAACTCCTTTGGATTTGATGATAACATCATCCACGTACACTTCTATTTCCTTGTGTATCATATCATGGAAGATATACGTTATGGCCCTCATGTTGGTGGTCCCAACATTCTTCAAACCAAACATCATCATTTTGTAACAATATATTCCCCATGGTGTGATAAAGGCGGTCTTTTCAACATCCTTTTCGTCCATCCAAATCTGATGGTATCCTTTGAAGAAATCCACAAAGGTCTGGAGTTCATGCTTGGCGTAGTTGTCAATTAGTATGTGTAAGTTGGGCAAAGGAAAATCATCCTTAGGACTTGCTCTCTTTAGATTTCGGTAATCAACACATACTCTAACTTTCCTATCTTTCTTTGGAACTTACACAATGTTGGCCAACCATGTAACACCCCGTAAATTTGGCTTAGATATGAATGTGTTAAATGAGTAGTAAGGTTATATTTTGTAGATGTAAATTTATATTGGTATGAGTATGGGTGGAAATAACTATTTTAGAATCAAGACGAAGAGTGAGTTATACAAGATTCGATAAAATCTATGAAGTTTACAAAAGGTTAGTGTTGCAGGAGATTTAATAAAGCACTTGTAAAGTATTTGGGAAAATGCAGAATATGAAAGTTATAGGCCTTTGAAATATATTTCCAATGATATATTCTGGAACCCGAACATATCTCTGTGCAAAATATTATGTGCGTTTTACAGAACAGTGTGCAATATGCGCGCCCCGAGCGCGGCCGCGCATATGTGGCAGTGTTGCTGCCATTTTACGCGGTCAGGTGCGAGATCAAGCCTACAGGTGCACGGGGGCGCACTTGGAGAGTCATATTTAAAGCCCTACTTCGTCCCCCACATCCCCAAAATATAAAAAGTTGCTCTAAAAAGGAAAACTCTCAAAAACCTAACTCCTTAAGGGTCCCTCCACCACCCAAGGTAAGTTCTAATGGTGATTTTAAGTTAATTTTAATTTTCCAACATCTTATTAACATGGTTAAACCCTCCATATCATTAGATATTCGATTGTGACATCATTGTTGAGAGAAGGAACCCTAGAACTCGGTTCTTTAAGGGTTTAGTGCTTAATGAAAACGAAAGGTTTCCAATGTGAATTATTTTCTATGTAAAGCCAACACATTAATATATAATTTCCTCTACCACATTAATCTTGTTCATGCTTTTGTTACCTGTCTGTGTATTTGTCATGTACATCAAAGTGTGATCTATAGTTAGAATATGCTAAATATATTTGATAAATGTCTAATGAACCCCTCCTAAATTCGCATCCCTCTAGGACCGCGCGTTCTTTCTATCAATAAAATACTTAGGCCTCTCATCGAGGAGTCCAAAGTCGGTCGTGTTCATGTTTCTTTACTGCTAGGCCTGCCTTTCATGAGGCCCAATAATAGAGTGACGTCCTCTTTCGTTCAACTCCTCTATCAATAAAATACTTAGGCCTCTCATCGAGGAGTCAAAAGTCAGTCGTGTTCGTGTTTCTTTACTGCTAGGCCTACCTTTCTTGAGGCCCAATCATAGACTGTCTCGATAATTTAGATTACTACTTCTATTAGCTTAATGTTAGTTATATTTTTTATGTCTTTATCTTTGTTTTATCTCTCATGTATATTACACTCGTGTATTAGAACACATACTTTTCTTTTATACTTTAGTATCATATAAACTTAGGCAAGCCTTAAACAATATAGGATTTAATAGGGAAATTAGTTCGAAATAGATCCTTAACTCACTAATTCTAATCTGTCCGCGAATTATTATTGTGTTCCACTCACCTTTAATTTCCTTAAAAGATTTTCAGAATCCACAACTTAGCGAAACAACAACTCTATATAAGAAGAAAAATCTGATTTTAGCTTCATTTTCAAAAGAAAGATCAGAAGTGCAAGATTTGTCGCCCTTTGGGAATTTTTGTTAAATAAACCCCCCCCCCCACCCTTCTTTGAAAATCCTCTGAACATAGGGTAATTTTACACATAGTTTATTTACAAAACATCCTTTTAGCATTATGTAAATAACCATCCGCCAAATCAAAGCGTTTTCATAACTCAATCCCTTTTATAAACTTATAAAAATCTAGACCACTTATATGCCAATTTATAGACTCTTTTAACATCTCTTATGAACCCCTCATAAATTTGCATCCCTATAAGTAATTGATCCCAAACTTAGTATAAATCCTATTGAGCTACCTCAAATAAATTTTAAGGGGTGCCTAACACTTCCATTTAAAAGAACTAGAACGCTTACTCATAATCTCATCGGTTAGCAGACTAATAATATGAAACATGACTTAATAATCAAATAGGTATCCTAGTATACCTTTAAATATTAGGTGGAGACTCTCTTTCGTCAACAATAGAGAAACAACAAGTTGAATCATGTCTTGACTAGTGCAAAATAGGGTGCAATAACATGGCGAGTCTGCTGGGGAAACCCCACTTAAGTTTTGACCTTAGTAGATTTAGACTAAATTGGCTACTAGATTTATTTATACTTTTCTTTGATTATGATCGAAATTGCAATTACATGCTTACATGCCTTATTTGCTCTTTACAATTACCCGCTCTTTATGATCACTTTGCTATATTGATGCTACACCCTTGTTTGTCACTTCTTTATATATACTATCATCACATATCTTCCAATCGAGTCTTGGCCATACACTAGCACACACGATGGCACACGAGGGATGTCTTTTACACCCCTCCGAAATATTTTTTCAAAACGGTATAGTTTCATAGGATGCCTTTGTTGGGTCAACTGACATAACTTCTCGCAGTTCTCAGTCCAATTCAAAAGTAGGAAACACTCTACTCTAGTAAAATAGGTCATACTGTTGATTCACTCAACGACATAATTTATGTAAAACGATAAATAAAAGATGATAAGACACTTACGGATCCAAAGCAAACACTTACCCAAATATTTTCTTCTACTCATCACAAAAAATAAAAATCAGCCAGAACATCCTTGACATTAGGATGGTGATTGGAGCACCATATAATCTGAAACAATTGTGGAAGAATATATGTCGAGAACATGGAGATGAAGTTCAGATGTATCTAGGGGCATTATGGTGTTGATGAACATCCGAGCATACAGAGTGCTCACTCGCATGTTGATAGAATTTATTGATCCAGCTAAAATGGTACTAACGTTTGCCGATTGTGAGCTGGTACCGACATTGGAGGAAGTCACAAGTTTTATGGAGCTGCCATTTAATGGAAGAAAACCAGTGCTGCCAGTTCCTATGACCGACTAATGGTTGTTGGATACTCTAGGCCTTACCAATAGCAGAAGCCTCAAAAGTATCGAGGATGGATGGTTGAGCCTCGACCAGATGTTCGACAGGTTTGGGCACCGTGAAGCTACGAGTGGTATTTAGGAAAATTCCATTGTGACCAGCTGACATGGGAGAGCCTCAGGCCTATCACTTTCACAACGGAACTGCTTGCACTATTGGGGTTCCGACGGTGAAGGAGCTGTATCAACACCAACCTATTACCAGTGGTCCTGGCAACCTTCCACGACAAACTTCAAGCTACTGTAGTGCCGATGGTGTTAGACAAGATGATGAGAGCTTTATCTGCCGGTGCATGAGGATACTATTTTTTCAAAGGATGCAACTTGTTGCTTTAGATTTGGGCTACTCGACATTTCTTCCAACGGGAGGCCACTTTTGACTACTTTGTGGGTGTCAGTAATATGATCCGCAACCATATGAAGAATGAGACACTGGATTTACCCACATGGGCGAGAAAAATTGAGGGAAACACTGGCCAATCTGACAAGAGAATAGATCAACTGGAAACTCTCTTGGTTAGGTTGAAGAGCAATCTTGAGGACTCCCCAAAAGTACTTCATTAAGTTGATCGGATTAGAAGGCATTCAACCATACTCACCTCTGCGGGTCGTCAAACTATTTGGTATTATCAAAGATGCTCCTCAATGGACAAGGACGACACTATATGAGGATGACTACAATGGCCAGATTATTGTACCCAGGATAAGGAAACAACAAGAAGAGTGGAATGTCCTGGTAAAATTGCCCATGGGTCAAAATTCTTGGTGCACCCGCGAGTACTATGTCTGGATTAACGAAGAAGTTGAACTGGCCCACCTGAGTAAAGAAGGCATAGCTTGGTCAGAAGATGTGATGGTTGTCTTGCCGATTTAACCTAAGATACTGCCGCATTATCTTGCGACATGTTGTCTTGCTATCCATTGACCATATGTTGCCACCAGATGAAGATGATGAATGATCGAGTAGTAAAATGCACCTAGAAGGAGTCAAGCACAGAACCAGAAGAACATCCAAAAGATGAGTCTGAATTCAATGATGATGAGGAAGACATGAAGGAGGATCCGGAAGAGGAGCTAGAAGAAGAGAAGGGCACAGGAAGTGACTCAGGGGATGGTTATTAGATTTGGTTGGTTTCCCTTCCCAACTTTGTACCTTTATCCCTAGATCTCTCTTTTACTTTAGAAAAGGGTGAATTTTCTACACCGATGCAACTCTATGATGTAATCTTTTTTCCCGCTTGTATAAGTCCAAATTATCAAAAGGGTGAATTATCCCTAGTTCTCTCTTTTACTTTCCACAAAGGGTGAATTGTCTAAACCGATGCAACTCTATAATGTAATCTTTGTTCCCGCTTGTATAAGTCCAAATTATCAATGAAAACAAAATTGTTTCGGATCTAAATGTATCAAGTCAAAATTTCTGTCAAACACTCACGAATTGGGCCTACTTTCGGAAACGAGAGGTCCCCGTAAATTCTAGGAACGCGTTAGCTATAATACATGAATTATCTGTTGTATGTGATTTCCTGCTCGCGTAAATGAAGAAACTAACTCTTGCTCCTTTTATTTTCTTTCTTCTTATTTTCTTTTTCTTTATTATTACACCCCCAAAAATAAAAGAAAGTTGGTTTATGTCGACTAACACTGGCGGGGCCACCATTTAATTTAAGGTCTAAGAGAAAGATGTAAGTTGCAGAAGACCCAACTGAACATGCTCTAGTCGTAGCCGATATCTCGAGGAGATATGGGGAAAAGTAAGGTACTAGGAGTGATGAGCATGTGGCCAGGATGGCCCAAGAAATAGAATACTTAAGAGAAGAGGTACAACATATAAAAGAATTGGCGCACCTGTCCGTGACAACACTTCCTCAACCACCCAGATTCCCTTCTTTGGATTTAATTCCACATCATTTTCCTTTAACATCACGCCAAAACAACAATACTCCAACCTCAACCCCCACCACTCAAGTTATACCTCCAGTATCACCCGCTAACCCTCCATACCCACCTATCACACTCCCTACGTATCACTATATCCTCAGACCTCACAAAACCCGCCTATTACTAGTAATGCAACTACCCTTCCTCGTGACAGAGTCGCTTTAACCACCAATCAGCACATACTACTGGCACATGTCGCTACTCACGAGTGGTACGTTTCCCTTGTATATGCCGTTTCCGAGCCAACCTTTACACCACCCGTCATGGTCAGGGTTCTATATGAGATCGATCAGTATGCAGAGATAGAGAGAGAAGATAGTCGTAAGGAATGAGAGTTGGTATCTAAGAAGTTGAAAATGTTGAGAAGGCAAATGAAGTGCCTCCAAGTTGCCCGAGGAAGTGAAAGCCTGGAATATGAGGACCTGTGTATTCACCTAGACGTGGATATGCCAGTAGGGTACAAACCTCCAAAGTTCGATTCTTTCGATGCGACAAGGGACCCTCACGCACATTTAAGGGCATATTGCGACAAGCTGGTCGGAGTGGGGAGGAATGAGAAACTAAGGATGAAATTTTTTATTATGAGTTTGATGGGATAAACGCTCACTTGGTATACCTGACAGGACTCGCGGAATTGTAGAACATGGCAAGATATGGCAGAGGACTTAACTAACTATTTTTTTATTCAAACACAAATCACTCATGATAGGTTCAAGAATATGCATGATGTTGGAGGACAGAAGCTGCCAGGGCGCAACCACCACCGAATGATAGTGGACTAACCAGGTACTTCATTCGAGCGCAAGAGGGAATGTACTTTAAGAAGATGATGGGAATGATGGGTCAAAAGATCATCGAGCTGGTTAGGATGGAAGATTTCCTAGAAGAGGAAAAAATGTCTGGTAAGGTGCAATATTTCGCAACACTACAAGGGGCCAGTAAGGACATTCAGTCAAGTTCGTCGGTAACATGAAGAAAAATAAAGAAGAGGTCTCAGCAGTCGCCCTATACTATCAAACTAACACATCCCCTAGAAGCACCTCGTACTCCCCAAACAAACACTAACCACCAGCACTTACGCTCCAATCGATGATGTCCAACCATTCTACAACCCTTAACCACAATACAACCTTTCTCGAGCCAACATCAACCAAAACCCAGAACGACCATATGCTCCTGTCCAAACCACCACTCATAAAAATCGACATGTGTATGCACCACGTCCTCGTCCCAACTTTGAAGAAAGGGGTCCCAGAACCTATATCCTGATTGCTGAGCCTCTGGCCTAATTGTTTGAAAGGTTGAGAAGAGCATGGCTGATACACCCAACCTAGGGAAGGGTTCGTGAACATGCCTCCGAATATTTTGATGCCGCTAAGAAATGCATGTATCATTCCAATGCATCGGGGCATGATACTGAAGACTATTTCAAGTTGAAAAATGAAATTGAAACCCTGATCAATAGCGGAGCTATCCAATGCACTCAAGAACCACCTAATGTAAATCAAAACCTATTGCCAAATCACCAACACCAGGGAGACAACATAATCACACTAGACAATGAATATGACCTGAAGGCAACTAATGTCGCTATAGGGAATGTAGAAGCCGCAAGGATCCCTCATCAAAAGTCTCCCATTATTACAGTATAACTAAAGCCGAGAGTAACAATTCAAACTTATTCGCTGCAACCTGCCGGTGCTACTCAGGGTGAAGAAGATCCGTAATATAAAGTTGTCACATGGACCTATCAGCAAAAGGGAAAAGCCAAATTGACAGACTCTGCCGCAGCTCATGGTAAGACTAGGTCTGGAAGATGATACGCCCCTGAAGAGGTTGGTCGAGGAAATTTGGGGAGAGAACAAATTCAATGGAGAAATATAAAAGACCCATAAGTCGTGGAGTTTTGGAAAAGGATGTCAAGTAAAGAGTATTCTGTGGATGAAAAGTTAAAGAAAATTCCAGTGCAGATATCCATCATGGATCTACTGATGAGCTCTGATAGGCATAAGAACGCTTTGTTGAAAGTACTAAGCGGGGTGAGTATACAAAGTAACACCACCAGCGAGGCATTGGCCGCGACAATTGGGAAAATTGTAGAAGCAAACATGGTGACTTTTAGAAGAGACGGACTTCATATCGAGGGCGCAAGTCACAACAAGCCTTTGATTTTTCACAAAAGGAAGTTATTGGGGAAATTTATCTAGCCTTGAAGATCGGGCAGATGGCAGGGGTCGTGTCGTCTACCTGGAATCAATGCATGAAATTAGAGTAGGGATGCCAAGAGATCATGGACCATGGCGAGTGGGGTCACTCCGACTATTTGGTATTTTTGCCCCATACATCAAGGGGCTATACGGTGTCACTTTCCACGCTATAGAAATCAGGTAGACTGTTGAGGAGGAGAAGACTGAACAAAATTTTGGAATGCAATCGCCATACAAATATAAGATGGCAATGAGGGAGATGATGAAATATGGATATAGTCCAGGATCATGGTTGGTAGCCAAGTCAGATGGGATCATAGAACCAATTGATCACAATGGTCATGAGGGAAGGGCTAGAAAAGGATATTAGCCTCCAGAAGGGAAAACTCGTATCGTTAGCTCCGGGAAAAAGTTTTTTATGCCAGAGCATATTTCATGTCCGGGAAAAAGTTCAACACCCGAAGATGATATCATTGACGTGATGGGAAAGATGTTCGTGAATATGATTGAAGAATGCTGTGAAGGAACTAACAGGAAGACACCAACTTTCAGGGATGCCGAACCAGGGGAAGAGCTGCAGAATTGGAAAGGTAGTCCATCTTTGGTTTGCCAGGAGTCTTGGTAGTATGGAACTGTAAATGATTTCTTTTTGAAAAGAGCACTGTCAATTGAGGCATGTACCCTGTTTGTACCTTTTTGTTATTTTCCTCATGTAAACGGTTAACACGTTCCCCTTTTGATGAAATAAAAAGAATAATTTTCCTAAATATCGCAACTCCTTTATTTTGTACCTACTTTTTCTTTTCAGTAATCAAAACAAAAAAAATGTGTTTCACGATTATGACATGTAATGAAACCGCTGAGCGCAACGATCCGAATGACGAGGATAATGATGAGAGTATGATATCAGACAATATCTCGCAAGATATCGAACAACTGGAGATCCAGAAGAAGCCCAACCTCGAAGAAACGAAAGTAGTCAATCTTGGAAGCGAAAAAGATTTGAAAGAAACCAGAATCAACATTCACCTATAATCCGAGCAGAAGGAAATAATGATTGAGCTCCTCCGACAGTATGTCGACATGTTTGCGTGGTCCTATGACGACATGGTAGGATTAAGCACCGACATTGTCTTGCATTGACTATGCACTGACTTTATCATACCCTCGATCAAGTAGAAGCCCAGGAAGTTGAAATATGATTTAAGTCTGATGATAAAAGAAGACGTGACCAAACAAATAGAGGAAAATATGGTGAGGCTCACCAACTATCCAAGATGGGTGCACAACATCATCCCTTTGCCCAAAAAGGACAGAAAGATCAGAATATGTGTTGTTTACCAGGATCTCAACAAAGCTAGCCCACAAGATGATTTTTGCTTCCGGAATATCAGAATATGTGCAAAGAATGAACTGCAATTATTTGTGGATTGTTTTGCTAGATATCATCAAATCCTAATACACGAGGAAGATGTAGAGAAGACAACTTTCACCACTCCCTGGGGAGTCTACTATTATAAGGTCATGTCGTTCGGCCTAAAGAATGTCGGCGCCAGCTACATGAGGGCCATGATGACCCTTTTTCACGACACGATTCATAGGGAGATTGAAGTGTATATGGATGATGTCATCATAAAATTTTGAAAGAGTTCAGAGCACATGGACAACTTGAGGATATTTTTCGAACTCCTGCGAATGTATGATTTGAAGATAAATCCAACAAAATGCGCGTTCGGAGTCCCTGCTGGAAAACTATTATTTTTAATTGTAAGCATGAAAGGGATAGAACTGGACCCATCAATAATCAAAGCCATCCAGAAATTACCACAACCAAAATACAAGAAAGATGTCATGAGTTTGTTGGAAATATTGAATTACATCAGTCATTTCATAGCCAGTCCGCGGTAATCTGCAAAGCTATTTTTAAGTTGCTAAAGAAGGATTCTGCCACGAAATGGATCGAGGAGTGCCAAAAAGCCTTCGACAGAATAAAAGAGTATCTTTTAAACCTGCTAGTGCTGGTTTACCCTAAGCCAGGGAAACCATTGTTGTTCTATTTGTCAGTCTTGGACAATGCCTTAGGCTCTGTGTTGGGGCAACACAATGATACTGGGAGAAAGGAGCAGGCCACCTACTACTTAAGTTAGAAGTTCACACTAGGCAAAGCCAAGTATAGTTTGATAGAATACACTTGTTGTGCTCTGACTTGGATTTCTCATAAGCCAAGGCATTAGATGTCGGCATACACCACGCATATGATATCTCGGCTCGACCCACTCGAGTACATTTTTCATAAGCCAATGCCTACCGAAAAGATAGCTAAGTGGAAAATTCTTCTCAGTGAATTTGACATTGTGTACATAACTCAGAAGGCTATCAAAGGACAAGATTTAGCAAACCACCTTGTCTAGAATCCGGTGGATGGGGATTACGAACCACTTACCACGTATTTCCCCGATGAAGAAGTGCTATTTGCTGGGGAAGATAATGCATAATAATACCATGGATGGAGGATGTTTTTCGATGGAGCAACAAACTTCAAAGGAGTCGGGATTGGGGAAGTCCTGATTTCACAATATGGACAACACTATCCAACATCAGAAAAGATAAGATTCCCTTGTAATATTAATATGGTTGAATACGAGGCATGCATCCTTGGAATCAGAAGGACAGTCGACATGAACAACAAAGAACTTTTGGTCATAGGAGATTCAAATTAGTTGATCCACCAAGTCCAAGGAGAATGGTCAACCAAGTATGTGAAGATACTATCATACCTACACTGCATGAAGGAGCAGTGCAAGAAGTTCACGAAGATAGAGTTTAGGCATGGTCCCCAGAATTCAGGACGAGTTGGCAGATGCCCTTGCAACTTTGTCATCCATAATTCAGCATCCAGACAAGAACAACATCGATCACATCGAGGTACAAATCAAGGATCAACAAGCATGTTGCTTCCATGTGAATGAAGAGCCAGATGGTAAACCTTGGTATCACGACATCAAGAAGGTCCTTGCGACCTAGGAGTACCCAGAAAATACTACTAATGGTCAAAGGCGAGCCCTCAGGACACTGGCAGATCTACATGTTTTTTTGGGTGCTCAAGCACCCATTATTTTTGAAAATATTTAGTAAATTTGTATAGGTAATTATAAAATATTTAGATAAATATTTAGTGAGCATTCATAACAAAACTCCTTTTTCCTCTTTTTTCAGAATTTTTATCGATAAGCACCCACAACTTTAAAATCATAGATCCGCCACTGCCTCAGGAGGTTGGCAAACCACTTATTCCTCAACAGGGAAGTCTTTTACAGGAGAACCTTAGACTTAGGTTTGCTAAGATATATAGATGCCGCCGAAGCAACCAGACTGTTGGAAGAAATACATGCAGGGACGTGCAAAACCCACATAGATAGGTTCACGTTTGCGAATAAGATTTTGAGAGCTGGATACTTTTGGATAATTATGGAAAGCGACAACATCCGCTATGTGCAGAAGTGTCAGCAGTGCCAGATTCACAAAGTAATGGGTTCTGGGTTCCACCAAATGAGTTAAATGTAATGGGTTCACCCTGGCCTTTCGCCGCCTGGGGCATGAACGTGATAGGACCCATAGAGCCTGCAATGTCAAATGTAGATCGTTTCATTTTGGTAACAATCGACTATTTCACACACTGGGTTGAATCATCTACTTACAAGGCCGTCACAAAGTAGGTGGAATATTTTGTCCGGAACAACATCGTTTGCCGATTTGGGATACTAGAGTCTATCATCACAGACAATGCCGCTAACCTTAATAGTGACCTCATGAGGGAAATTTGTGAGAAGTTCATAATCATCTACCACAACTCCACAGCTTACGGACTACAAATGAATGGGGTAGTTGAGGCATCTAATAAGAATATCAGTAGGATTCTGCGAAAGATAGTGGACAATCACAAACAATGACACAATAAGTTACATTTCTCTTTATTAGGTTATCAGACTACCACGAGAACATCTACTGGGGCAACGTCATACATGTTGGTATACGACACCGAGTGGATACGGGTCAGGTAGGGACAACTCATGCTCATTGACAAGAAAAGAATAGATTACGTGTGTCATGGGCAGCTATACAAGAACGTGATGGCTAGTGCATTTAAGAAAAGAGTTAAGCCTCACCAATTCATACCAGGGTAGTTGGTTTTGAAGAAATATTCCCCCAGTTAGTTACTCTGTTTAACAAGTCTCAAAATACATGCATTCTCATGATTTGAAGTGGAACAACTGATCAAAACACAACAAACTTGTTTGACTTTCCCAACACCCATATACAACCCACACTATGTCATGGGAGCCTCTAATAGGCACAAAGGAGTACTATGATAGTGTCGGCAACAAGGCACCGACTACACCTCAAACACCATACACAAAGAACAAAGATACATGACCCCGAAATGGAGTGGGGATCACCAAGTCTGCTGGGCAGAGGGTGTACTGCTATCACTGATTAATGCCTCTTGCTATGGAACCACTTACATCCATTGAAGATGCAGCGCCCCCGGCCAAAGGAAAGTTAGTACATGTGCAATGATACTAGTATGTATAACTAAACCCCCTCTCAATAGAATGAGTAATAATACCAAGGAGGAACCAACATGAAATAAATAGAAGCCTCAAACAATACCAAGACATCAAGTTAAGAACCACATAAGTTTTCAACTAAATTTCCATGTTTTTAGGTTGGGAGATCTTTAATACGGATATACCATCATTCACAATACCACTTTACTTTTACACAGAGTCCGATCACGACCCAATCGGCTAGGTCGTCTTATTTGAGACATCAACCACAATCACAATTTCAATTACAATTTCCAGCATAATCACCACAATGTGTGTGTCATGGCATCCGATCACGAGTCGGTCGTCTAGGCCGTATCACCCGAGACATCATCCTTTTCTATCAACCATCTCATCTCATACTCCTTTCACATCTTTTAAATTCATTGGCACTAGCGGCCACAATTATAATATCATTCTTGGAACTTGGTCGTATATCATATTTCATACTCACCCTTTTCACTTTCAAAAATCATCATCATTATCAGCAACAAGGCTTTTCAATCAAGACTTCAAGTATACATGTGAAAAATTAAGAGTCTTAGACACATAGAGGTTTTTCACATACTTTGGCTTAATAAACTTCATTCAAACTTCACTTGAAGTGGTAACATTCTTAACACACAACCCATAATTTGAACACATTATCAAATTATAGCATAGCATGATAAAAGCATTTGGGACACACATTGAACATATAACTTTCAACACAGGTTTATTCGGAATAGCCAATTTTATACTGGCCAACTCGGGTCTTACATAACTTACATGAATACCGTGGAATTCAATTCTAAGAAAGGACTTTATCCAACATACCTCAACTGGGCTTCCTTAAACTCTAAAATGTTGCGGAATTCTTAGCAACTTCAATCCATTTTAGAAATATAACAAGTTGAACCAAAATTAGGAAGATGATCATGGTTCTAGCTCATTTGAGCATCATTTTATCAAACACTAGGTGTGCATTATGGTTTCAAGGTCCTTTTACTGAGGATTCCATCATCTCACAACCCATTCTTTACCATTTTTAGCTCACAATCTTCCTACACCCTTCAATAACACATGCATCCAAAATAAGCAACTCATATACCCAAGAATTGTCTTGCTAATTACCCACTTTTAGTTAAATTTTGAAATTAACGGCTAGGGTGTAGAATCTTACCTCTAGGATGAATACCTAGTGTGTTTTTACTTATTTATCTTTACCTATTTGAGCATGAATCGAAGGACAATTTGTTGAAGATCATTCTCAAAGTCTAGAGCACTCCCTCACTCTCAAAATATTTGGTTTTTTGCTCAAAAATGGTCTATTGCGTCTATTAATTCGAAGTAGAGTTGGGTTATAAAAACCCAAAAATGAAGCTCCAGAACAGGATATGCGGCTTCACATGCGACCACATAATGCTTTTTCGGTCTGCGAAATGGCCCTCTAGAACTGGGCTGGTCTGCCTCACTCTCCGGCCGTTATGCGGTCCGCAGACCTGTTAGGTGGTCAGATATGGCATCACATAAACTCTATGCGCAATATTTTCAAGGTGGTTCTGCGATCAGTGTGCGGCCCATGAAATCGTTTTGCGATCGCATAATGGGCCGGGAAATGACATGAAAAAATAATCCAAATGGCTGCCTCACTATGTGGCCATTTTGCGGCACGTAGTGTGATTCTGCGGCCGCATAATTGGCCGCAAAAATTCCCTTTTCTGCCAAACATTTTCTTTCAACTCCCCAGCGCACTAATAAACCCAAAAAGTCTACCTCAGCACCTCGAAACTCCGATTTTTCTTGGTAAAACAAATTCTACGGGGCCTTACATCCTCCTTTAAATTTCCAAAAAATTTTCCAGTGTTTCCCCTATAACCAGGCTTATCCACCTTCCAGAGAACCCCAGTAACCACATCCTAACAACATATACATTATCCAATGATGTAAGATAACACAAAACAACACCAACCGTGGTCTCATAAGCAATATATAACAAGAAAGGAGCGTATTTACATCAATTGAACAAGTGATACAAAGATTCATAGGCGGAAATTTCATAAAAGATTACATAGCAATTCAAACAAGTAAGGATACTTCTTCTTCGTCTCTTCCTCGGCCTCCCAAGTATCCTTTTCAACATGTTGGTTTCGCCATAACACCTTCACGGAGGTAATTTCTTGATTCCTCAACTTTTTGACTTTCCTATCAAGAATGACAATTGGAATTTCTTCATATGATAGTTCTTCATGAGCCATAATCATCTCAACTGGTATGATAAGCGACGGATCTCCGACTACATTCTTCAACATAGAGACGTGAAATATCGCGTGTACTAATGACATTTCCGGTTGTAGCTCAAGATTGTACGCCACCTGACCAATCCTTTGAATGATTTTGTACGGTCTGACATACCTCGGACTCAATTTACCTTTCTTTTAAAATCACATTATACCCTTCATGGGGGAAACCTTCAAGAATACCCAATCATCTTCTTTGAACTCCGAATCTTTGCAATGAACGTCCGAGTAGGAATTTTGATGACTCTGGGCCATTTTCAACCGATCTTTATTGATCTTAACCTTTTTCCAGAGCCTGATGCACGAGGTCTGGTCCTATCATCTCAGCTTCCCCAATCTCGAACCACCCAATGGGAGATCTACATCTCTTACAATATAACGCCTCGAATGGTGCCATCTTGATACTAGCATGATGGTTGTGTTTGTAAGAAAATTCTATGAGTGGAAAATGATCATCCCAGCTACCGTTTAAGTGAAGAACACAAGCACGCAACAAATCCTCAAGCGTCTGAATAGTCTGCTCTGCCTGCCCGTCGTTTTGTCGATGAAAGGTTGTACTAAGATTTACCTAAGTACCCAAGCCTTGCTGAAATATCTTCCAAATGTTAGCTGTGAACGCAGCCACTCTATCAAAAATGATAGAAACTGGAGTGCCGTTAAACCTGACTATTGAGCTGTGGAGCGTACCAACTTCACTTTGATTAACATCGAGTTGTATGTTTCGAGCCGCCCAGGCCGCAAGCGACAAACAAGCAGATTCTCAGACTGAAGAAGCAGTGGCTACCATTGCTGAAGTCCAGCATCAGGAACAGCCTCAAGCTGGTGGCCCAGCCCAAGAAGCTGCTGCCTTGATACATAACAAAGCGTACCGTTTTGCTGTGTTGGTAGACTTAACTGGCAAGAAGTGTGCTGATTTTGTGAGTCGATCCACAATCATCCAAATTGAGTCGAACTTGCGAGAAGTGCGCAGTAGTCCTACCACAAAGTCCATATTAATAATTTCCCACTTCCACATTGGAATATCTATATTCTGCGCCAACTCACAAGGCCGTTGGTAATCGGCCTTTACTTGATGACAACTCGGACACCTTCCCACAAAGTCCACCACATTCCTTTTCATGTCATTCCACCAATAGACTTCCTTGAAATCATGATACATATTTGTAGAGACTGGGTGTACGAAATACCTGGAAGGTTGGGCCTCGGTCATGAATTTTTCCCAGAGACCATCTTCATTTGGAACACATAACCCCCATTGGTACCTTAGTGTACCATCGACCATGAAGAGAAAAAGCCATAGTTTTATGTTTATGAGTCCTCTCCTTCAATTGCACCAACAATGGATCATTTTATTGCTTCTCTTTGACTTCTACAACACGTAATGATTCAACCCTATTTTGCACAATTACCCTTCCTTCACTATAGTCCGCAAGACGAACTCCCAAACCAGCTAACCGGTGAACTTCCTTGGCCAACAGCCACTGATATACCTCCATGTGGGCCAAACTACCCATAGATTTCCGGCTAAGAGCATCCGCCACAACACTAGCCTTCCCCCGGATGATATAAAATATTGATGTCGTAATCTTTGAGTAACTCAAGCCATCTTCTATGCCTCAGATTCAGCTCCTTCTGTCTGAAAATATATCGAAGGCTCTTATGGTCCATGAATACATCCAGATGGACCCCATACAAAGAATTACGCAAAATCTTCAATGCCAAAACCACTGCCGCATGTTCTAAGTCATGTTTTGGATAGTTCGTTTCATGATTCTTGAGTTGCCTAGAAGCATAAGCTTTAACCATTCCATGTTGCATTAATACTTACCCAAGACAGATCCTTGAAGCATTACAATATACCACAAACCCATATGTACCCTTACTTAGGGTCAACACCGGTGCCATAGTCAATCTTCATTTCAACTCCTGGAAGCTCCTTTCACAAGCATCAGACCATTGAAACCTAATGGAATTATGCGTCAACTTAGTCAAACGAGAGGCAAGAGTAGAGAATCCTTCTAAAAACATTTTGTAATACACCGCTAACCCCAAGAAACTGCAAATCTTTGTTGGAGTTGTAAGTCTAGGCCAATTATTCACGGTCGCAATCTTCTGAGGATCAACCTTAATTCCTTATATGGAGATGATATGTCCCAAGACTGTGACAGATTCAAGCCGAAATTCACATTTTGAAAACTTCGCGTACAATTGGTGCTGATGAAGTGTCTACAGAACTGCCCAGAGATGATCGACATGGTACTATCAACTTCATAAATATACAAGAATATCGTCAATGAACACTCTCACAAAGGAGTCAAGAAAAGGCTTGAAAACCCGATTCATAAGATCCATGAAAGTTGTCGGGGCATTTTTTAGCCCAAATAACATCACCAGAAATTTGAAGTGCAAATACCGGGTCTTGGAAGCTACTTTTGGAATATCCTGTTCCCTGATCATCAATTTGTGATACTCGGACTGTAAATCAATTTTGGAGAAGTACCTAGCACCTTGTAACTGATCAAACGAATCATATATTCTTGGTAATGGGTATTTGTTATTGATTGTGAATTTTATGACTTGTCGGTAGTCAATACACATCCTTAGTGACCCATATTTCTTTCGATGCACCCCAAGGTGACGCTCTCAATCAGATGAAACTTTTCTCTAATAAATCCTTCAATTATGTCGGTGCCATTATGTTAGGTGGAATAGATATAGGCTGCATGCCTGGTATCACATCAATCCAAAAATCAATCTCCCTACCTGGCGTAATCCCAAGGAGCTCATCAGGAAAGACATTTGGAAATTCATTCACAATTGGAAAAGACTCGAGTGTAGGTACCTCAGTACCGGTGTTTGTGACCTGGGCCAAATGATAGATACACCCATTGTTAATGATGTTCGTGGCCTTACAGCAAGAAATAAACCTACCTTTGGCACCACATTATCCCCTTCCATTCAACAAATAGATCATTTTGAAATTAAAACCTCATAGTTCTAGTTTGGCAATCGAGCTTGGAAAAACATGAATAAAGCTAATCCATTCCCATTATTACATCAAAATTAACAATACCCAATTCAATAAGATCGGCTATCATGTCCTAACCACGTACCGTGACAAAAAAAAAACACTATAAACACGTGCGACCGCAATAGACTCGCCAACCATAGTCGATACAGAGAACGAATCATGAAGATGTTCCGGTTCTATCCCAAATTCCATGGCAACATAGGGAGTAACATAGGACAAAGTGGAACCGCGATCAATAAGATCATACACATCATGGGATTGGACAGTCAATATGCCTATGACAACGTCTGGAAAAGACTCTGCACTTTGGCGACCACTCATAGCATAAAAACGACTGGGTGGTCCCGAACTCTGTGCAGCACCCTAGCTGCACCACGCCCTGCAGGTGCGGGAGCGCCTCAAGATGGAAGGGGTGCTGAGGATGTAGTAGCTGTAGAATTGGATTGTTGTGATATGCCCCTACCCGCACCCTGGCGAGATGAATGACACTCCATCTGAATATGACCCCTCAATCCGCACCTGTGGCATATATGTAGGTCTATGTAGCAGATCCCCAAGTGCATCTTCCCACACCTGAGGCATGGGGGCCTCCGCTGCTATTGGAGTCTTCCTCTTGATCAGCCCTGCTAGTGAGGTCCCCTATTGCCCTGAGTGGGCCTGAAATGACTCTCCTTCTACTGACTGGGCCTTAATGGCTGTGCACTGGCTGAAGACTAAGCAAAAGACTGGGATGGCCTTGATGACCCTACCCTAATTATTGGCCTACCACCGCCAAATGAATCTCCAAGGTTGCTCGCAGACTAGGCCTTACTGCTACCCTCTCTGTCCATTATGTTTTTTAACATACGGTTCTCTGTATCCTGAGTAAATTCCACCATCTTCCCATAGTTCATGTCATAGATCAAGGCAGATATAGCGACCTCATTGATAACCAAGGGGATAAGGCCCTGCACACACCAGCCATTCTAGCCTCCATAGTAGCCAACATGTTAATAACATTCTTGGACATACGCGCGAACTCCATGTGGTACTCCCAAACTCTTGCTACCCTGTTTAAGGTTCTCAAACTCTGCAACAAATACGCGTGAACTCCATGAAGGCATCAGCAAACTCACTCCACCTCGTTTGAAGGCTCCCCTCCTCACGGAGTCCTCCCACATCTTAAACCAAGAATAGGACACCCCTTTCAAGAGGTAGGAGACCAATTCCACTCCCTCTTTCTGAGTAGCGCGCATGACTCGGACAATCTTGTGCATCTCATAAATGAAGTCCTAGGGTCCTCTTTGAGATTATCACCGGTGAACACTGGAGGATCTAACTGAAGAAACCTGTTCACTCTGGAACCAGTAGAATCCCCTTGTTAGCTAGAAGAAGTGGGTGAAACATTTGATCTCTGGGCCTAGAAAGCCATAAGATCCCCGTCAAATATACCTGAAGCAGAAGCTGGGGCTGGAGGTCGAACAAAAATATCAGCTGGAGGAATTGTTGCACCCTCAGTATGTGCAGGAACTGGTGTAGCCTGTCAGTCACTGTAGTAGTCGGGGGAATATTTTCTCCCCTCGGGTACTCACCCGCATCATCAGGTAAAGAATCAACTGCCACTCATGGGGCAGCATTGGCTCCTTGGCCAGTTGTTACTTTCTTCCTAGGTGCCATGCACTTAAATTTAGATCAATGCACGAGTTAGAGGAGGAATACTCTCACAATCAACTTTACTACACAATCCAGAATATCATAGAAGGCTATAATTCCTAAGTGTCCAAGTAGCCTCAAACTTATAGGTGTGATCGACAACACACCGATAAGAAGGACTCTACTAGACACAGCTCTGAGACATCCTATGACACTTTAAAACCTTAGGCTCTGATACCAAGTTTCTCACAAACTGACCTCGGGGAGCGCGACCGGCGCTCAACCGAGTTAACCCGGTCAAACAAGCATGTTAATTACTTTCTACCCAAGCTCAGTCATGATTAGAGAAAATAATTTTTTTTCTTTATTAAACAATAGGGAGATCATATAGATAATACCAGTTCATTACCATTAGTTACTCTGTTTAACAAGTCTCAAAATACACGCATTCTCATGATTTGAAGTGAAACAAGTGATCAAAACACAACGTAACTTGTGTGACTTTCCCAGGAACCATATACAACCCACACTATGTCTACAGATCCTCTAATAAACAAAAAGGAGTAGTATGGTATTGTTGGCAACAAGGCTCGACTATCCCTCAAACATCATACATAAAGAACAAAAGATACATGACCCCGAAATGAAGTGGGACTCACAAAGTCTGCTGGGAAGAGGGTATTCTTCTATCACTGATCAATACCTGCTGTTGTGGAACCACCTGCATCCATTGAATATGGATCATCCCAGGAAAAAAAGAATGTTAGTACATGTGGAATAGTACAAGAATGTATAACTAACCACCCTCTCAATAGAATGAGCAATAATACAAGGAGGAACCAGCATGAAATCAATAGAAGCCTCAAACAATACGACGACATCAAGTTAAGAACCACATAAGTTTTCAAGTAAATTTCCATGTTCTTAGGTTGGGAGATTTTTAGTACGGATATACCATCAGTCACAATACCACCATACTTTTACACGGAGTCCGATCATGACCCGATCGGCTAGGCCATCGCATTTGAGACATCAACCACAATCACAATTTCAATTACAATTTCCAGCACAATCACCACCATGTGTGCGGCATGGTGTCCGATCATGACCCGATCTCCTAGGCTATCTCACCCGAGACATCATCCTTTTACATCAACGATCTCATCTCATACTCCTTTCATATCTTTTCAATTCATTGGCACTAGATGCCACAATTATAATATCATTCATGTCAATTTGCCTTATTTCATATTTTATACTCACCCTTTTCACTTTCAAACATCTTCATCATAGTCCGCAACAAGGCTTTTCCTTTCAAGACTTTAAGTACACACGGGAGCAATTAAGAGTCTTAGACACATAGTGGTTTTTCACATAATTTGGCATAATAACCTTCATTCAAACTTGAGTTGAAGTCGTAACATTGTTAGCACACATCCCATACATTGAACATATAACTTTGAACACAAGTTTGTTTAGAATAGCTATTTTCATGAATACAGTGGGATTCAATTCTAGGAAAGAAGTTTAGCCAACATATCTCAATTGAACTTACATAAACTCTAAAATGTTCCAGAATTCTTATCCACTTCAATCTACTTTAGAAATATGACAAGTTGAACCTAAATTAGGAAGATGATCATGGTTCTAGCTCATTTGAGAATTTTATCAAACACTAGGTGTGCGTTAAAGTTTCAAGGTTCTTTTATGTAGGATTCCATCTTCCCACAACCCATTCTTTACCATGTTTAGCTCATAATCTTCTTACATCCCTCGATAACACATGTATGCAAAATAAACAACTCCCATACCCAAGAATTTTCTTGCTAATTAACAACTTTTAGTTAAATTTCGAAATTAAGGGATAGGATGTAGAATCTTACCTCTAGGATGAAGACCTAGTGAGTTTTTCCTTGTTAATCTTCAAGGATTTGAGCAAGAATTAAAGGACAATTTGTTGAAGATCACTCTCCACTGGGGCACTCTATCACTCTTAAAATATTCGATTTTTGTTAAAAATATGGTCCATTGAGTCTATTAAATCGAAGTAGGGTCGGGTTATAAAAACCCAAAAATGGAGCTCCGGAAAAGGATCTGTGGTCGCATATGCGACCACATAATGCTTCTACGGTCCGCGAAGTGGGCCGTGAAATGTTCCTCAAGAACTAGGTGGGTCGGCCCCACTCTGCAGCCGTTATGCGGTCCGCTGACCTGTTATGTGGTTGCATAATGCGCCGCACAACCTCCCTCCGAAAAATTTCCATGTTGGTTCTGCGATCAGTTTGTGGCTCTCGAAATTGTTTTGCAGTCGCCTAATGGCCTCGAAATGACATGCAGAGATGGCCCAAATGACTGCCTCACTCTACGGCCATTATGCGGCCTGCAGTGTGATTTTGTGGCTGCATAAATGCCCTTTTCTGCCAAACAATTTCTTTCAACTCCCTAGCACACTGTTTAACCCAAAAAGTCTACCTCGGCACCATGAAACGTCGGGTTCTTTGAAAAAATATCTAAGGGGCCTTACATGTATATACAAACCACAAACTTCGCCAACAAAAAGCAATCTTCATCACTGCTCCATCAATCACGAATGGCAAAATAGACAATCGTGAACCTCGTTACCGATGTTATGCCAATCGATGGTCGCAACATAACTTCACAGTCAAGAGTATCTCTTGGGCATGAAAATATTTCATTTTGCTATTACCTTGAATATTTTAACGTTTTGTTCTTGCAACTTTAGGCATGGTTTAGATAGCTCCCGAGCGGAGATCACTTTGCATTTTTTTACTGCAAAGCTCTCCCAACAAGTAGACACGCACTCTGCAAATCAAGCTCTCCGAACAAATGGAGACATTTCAGAGTGAAAGCTCTTCCAACAAGCGGGGACACACTTTATAATCAAGCTCTTCCAACAAGAGGAGACAATTTTCAATTGCTCTGACAGCTGCAAAACGGAACAGAGCCCGGCTAACAAATCGAGTAAGGATCAAGAATCCCATATCCCAATCCCAAATAACGGCTCGCCGACAGCCAGGCATCATCTTTATTGCATCATTTACATTGCATCTTAATATATTTTGCATTACAATATACTGGTATGCGTGTATTTCATTTTCTTTTGCAGGAACAAACACTATGCATGGAACTACTTCTTAGCTGCAGATCGAACTATCATGCTATGGGGACAACCAACCTAGTAGTAGGTTCTAAATGACTAGCGGGCTCAAAATTTCGAATCATTCAAACCAGGCCGCAATATTCAAGAAATCATGAGTGACCAATCTTCCGACGCCCTATCGTCATAATAATTTGGGGAAATTCCAGTGAGTGTCGCTTCCCCAAAGTCCCTACTCAAAACTTCATGAGGCATGATCCTCGTTAAGCCCGAGGTATGTAAGTAATTCAAAGCCATATTTCGGCCCATTATTTCTGAATCTTTCTAGATGACTCCTTTATTCTATCATGCAATTCACCATCCTCATTTCCTGCAATATCTGCCTAAAAGTCGGGACAAAATTGGCTTTGGTTCAATTTCTTTGCTCGAAAACACTTTCGTCATCTCCAGTCAAAGAGGGGCAGCTGTTGACGGTCAATTTTGTCCCTCCCTTTTTAAAATAATTTATTCACGCTTATCAATTTACAATAAATACTTTAAAAGTATTTTTTTTATCAATGAATATCTATTCTTATAAACTAATTAAGTATTAGTTTCAAAATTAGTCACATAGTACTAATATTGTGTAATTACAAATGTATTTACTTTTATAAATATAACTTTTGTATATACATTTCATAGATTTTTTAATTTGATAAAATTATTCCTTAATTTCCAACGAATTAGGTTACTATGTCAATATTTTGAAAGTAGTGCTATATTTCGAAATATGTGTCATTTATAGAAATTTAGTTAAAATAATTAGTAATATACAGTAATATAATTTCACCACATTTTTTATTGAAATTGTTAACTTTATTTAAATTGATTTTAAAAGGGTTAAAGACTAAAAGACAACAATTGCAATTCCTTCACTAAATACAAAATGGCTATTAGTAAATTAACTTTTTCCCAACTGTTATTTATCTATGTCAATACTACACCGGGGGGGGGGGNGGCTCAAAAGGTGAAAAAACCATGACCTACTTCCCAGTAGGATTTTCCCGAACTCTTCACTAGATCAATGAGCCAAACATCATTTACAAACTAAACTCTATTGCAAACCTAAGGATTAACTCTAATCCCCTTGTGGCAAACTAGCCTCTAGCTATTTGCGACAACCTTCAAGTTAACTCTAACTTGAATACTCAGTACCTACTACAAATGCTTCTAGATAAAGCTAAAAGATACACTTTGTAATCACCTACTAAAACTAAACTAGACTAAAAGACAACAAATGGAACTGGTTCTTCTAGCTGGTTCATGTAGCTTCAGAATCGCACAGGAAATTCTCACACGAACTGCTTACAAAATTGCTTTGGTAATTTTGTTCTCAATTCTTGTTTTGCTTCTATGTTTGTGTGCGCCTATTCAATAAGAATACTTGAAAATATATAGGATCAGTAGAAAAGGAGGTATACTAGAATTTGGATGCAACTCTTCCAATTCGAATGTAACTCTTCCTTGGTGGAAGAGTTCTAGTTGACCTCAACTCCCTAGATCCTCATCTATCTTGATTTTGTCCTTACTGAATAAGGAGTCCATCTCCATGTCAATTTGCAACGTTTTCGAGTAGGAGATATATCTTCAGATTACTGATTGTGCTTATCTCCTGTTTGCGATCACCTCACGTGCCATTAGCTCTGCATGTCTATGTCTCCAGTGATGGACCTGGTTAAACTCTGAGTTCATTTGTCAATCTTCAAAATCATTCATCTTCTTGATCCAACAAATTCCCCCTATTTGATGATGACAAATTCTATGCTTATGCTTGTAAACACGTTAATCCAACCTTGACACTTTTTCTTAATATTAAGCATTTATCATAAAGAACCAGGTTCATTAGGTTATTAATATCACAATTTTCAAAATAGCACATCTTCCCCCTTTTGGCATCATCGAAAAGTTGCAAAGCGTTAGAATTAACAGATTTATAATAATTACTCATGGCCACTGAGGCAACTACAAGTGCAAACATGGATTAATCATCAATAGTAAACCAAGAATGTAAACTGTCAAGGAAAGTGAAACAAAATAGGTAAGAGCAAAAACAACACAGTCCATTGATAAGAGCATTGTTCAAGCACTAAACACATAAAGAACTAAAAGCAGTTACAATCATGAGCAAAAGATAGCAAAAAAAAATCCCGAATGGGACATAGAGGGGTGAGGGACGGCACTGGACACCTACGGCTGGGAAGGGGTGAAGGTTGGGTTCTTTTCTTGGAGAAAAGAGAGCATTTTTTTGAAGAATCCCTGCATTCTTCTCATTTTCATTTGCCAGTTCAGATCTGAGAGCATCCCACTCAGGCTCAACCTCTGTAAGTTGGGTCTTCAGGCGAAAGATTTCAGCATCCTTAACCCCGTCTTCATGCACAAGCGTCCTGAAGGAAGGCCATCCAAGCTGGGCCACCTCTGTCTTCTATAATCATCATATCCCTCAGCGGGAATCCCAAGAATCTCACCCAGCTCCTTGGAATCAAAGGAGATCTTAACCCATTTTACCTGACTTGATACCCTACCATCCTTGACTTCTGCATTTTCCATGAACTCGACAATCTCACTCCTGGTCAGCCTACCTTCTAGTTGAATGACCATGTTCTTCCAGCCCTGTACGTCCAAAGTGTCCACAAGGTAAATCATGCCGGATTCCTCAAGATTCTTTAGCAACCTTCCCTTCAGTATCGTGTGCTTCCCAAATTTTGTCAATTTGTCTGTCACTCGACCAGAATCATCTGCTTCTTCATCCACTCCACTCATCATCATCAACCTGAGCCTTCTTTGATTTCTTTGTGGACCTAGTAATCCTAGCAACAGTTAAGGGTGTAGTAGACACAGATGCCGACTTCTTGGAAGAAGCCTTGGCCTTCTTTGGTTTGGGTGTCTCAATCTCAACTTCTGTTATTTTTTCCTCTTGATGGACCAGGTCCATTTCCTCAACATCAATAGACTCTACGGGCTCAAACACTTTTTCCTTCCCCTTTTCAGCTTTCTTTCTCCCACTCTCCCTCAAAGCTTTCTGCAACTCCTCTTCACTCTGCCTAATTGCACTCCTTGTAGTGCGACCTCCAGGAATGGAAGCATCAGCAGAGGGAGTGGATTTTCTCTTCTTGTGTTCCACTAGAGGAGCATTTTTCTTGGTCTTGGGTGTCTTCTTCTTTTTGGGTTTATAGCTCTCTCCTAATTTTCTCATAAGATCAACCAAAGTTTCTTCAATGGATGAACCACGTTCATCGGTTGCATGTTGAAGATTTTCCAGCCCCTCTGCAGCCTCCCTAGAATTACTTCCCCCTGAATGCTTGGAACCTTCTTCAACAACCACTGGGACAGTCCCACGAATTGCCAATGGAGTGCCTTTTCTCCTGTTCCCATCACAGTACTTCTTTCTCCCTCTCTGTCAAAGTTATTTTTACCGCCTATTCTTCTCCTATCAGGAATCTCTAAAACCACTACAGACCCTATTAAAACAAACATATTTTCAGAAGTGACTTTCTTAGACACAATTTTAGATGTTACTTGTCCAGACTCACAAGAACCAGTTGCTTCCCCCTTTGTGGCGGACTTGAAAGACTCATTGGAATTCTCAGGTTTTTGGGCCTGGCTAGCTTGAAGTTTTGCTTTCAATTTCCTAGCTAGAGAGCCAGAGGCCACAGTCAGATGTTTACATGACAAAGTCCAACCTCTATGCCAAAGTCCATCAGTTGTTTCTGAATCCATAGTAACTGATCACAGCATGAGGCTGCAGCCACGTACTCAGCCTCAGCAGTAGATAAAGCTACTGAATTCTGTTTCTTAGTGGCCCAAGACACAAGACATGAGCCTAAAAAGTGTTCCATACCTCAGGTGCTCTTTCTATCTAGCAAAAAGCCTGCATAGTCAGCATCAACATATCCCACAAGATCAAAATTACTACCTTCAGGATACCAAAGATAGAGGTTTGTGGTTCCTTTAAGGTATCTCAAGATTCTCTTCACTACAGTTAAGTGTGATTCCTTTGGATTAGCCTGGAATCTTGCACAAAGCCCTACGCTGAAGACAATGTCAAGTCTACTGGCAATAAGATACAATAATGAACCAATCATTCCTCTATACAACTTTTGATCGATAGATGAACCAGTCTAGTTTTGTGGCTGTTGCAATAGGAGTGTCAATTTCCTTTGAGTCTTCCATTTTAAATATTTTAAGCAATTCTTTCACATATTTTTGCTGATGGATCATAGTTCCATTTGAATTTTGTTTAATTTGTAAGCCTAAAAAGAAGTTAAGCTCACCCATCATGCTCATTTTAAATTCACTCCCCATTAGTTTAGAAAATCCTATACTTAGCTTTTGAGAAGTTTCCCCAAAGATTATGTCATCTACATATATCTGCACTACCAAGAGATCTTTACCTTTTTCCTTCAAGAATAAGGTGCTATAAATTTTAACTCTCTTGTAGTCATGTCCCAGCAGGAATTTTGAAAGCCTTTCATACTATGCCCTTGGAGCTTGCTTGAGACCATACAGTGCTTTGTCAAGCTTGTACACATGATCAGGATTCTCCTTGTTTTCGAACCCCAGAGGCTTCTTTACAAACACTTCTTCCTTGAGATAGCCATTCAGGAAGGAACTCTTGACATCCATCTGGTGAGGGTTAATTTCATGTAAGCAACAAAGGCTATGAGGAGACTAATTGCTTCCAACCTTGCCACAAGAGAAAAGGTTTCATCATAGTCTATTCCTTCCTCCTGACTATATCCTTGAACCACCAATCCTGCCTTGTTTCTTGTAACTGTTCCATCTTCATCAAGTTTGTTTCTGAATACCCACTTTGTGCCAATCACTAATATATCAAAGGGTCTAGGTACCAGATGCCAAACTTGACTCCTTTAAAATTGGTTGAGTTACTCTTGCATTGCATTTACCCAATCTGCATCCTGCAAAGCTTCAACAATATTTTTTAGGTTCAATCAAGGATAGAAAAGCATCAAACGCACACAGATTTTTCAAAGAGGATCTAGTTCTGATTCCAGATGTTAGATCAGTTATAATTTTCTCAGTGGGGTGTGAGCTTTGATATCTCTGTGGTTTTACAACCAACTGGGTATTACTTGAAGATCCTACAATGTCTTGTTGCTGAGGAACATGATCAGGGACAGGTTCTAATGAGGTTTGGAAATTAGTTTGTTGCTTAGTTCCCCCTGGCATGTTGCTTGGGATGGATGAACGTGTTACATCACCCGTTCGTTCCTCCAGTGTCTGTCCAATTTGGTCTGAGTTTCTGACCAACCCAATTTCTTCATCTACTTGTTCCTGTCTCTCAGAGAGAATGTTAGTTTCATAAAAAACAACATTAAAACTCTCTTCAAAACAAATAGTTCTTTTGTTATACACTATATAAGCCTTACTATGTGAAGAATATCCCAATAATACCCCCTCATCACTTATGGGATCAAATTTACCTAGGGATTCTTTGCCATTTTTGTTCACGAAGCACTTAAAGCCAAAAGCCCTAAGATGGGATATATTGGGCTTTCTCCCTTTAAGTAACTCATAGGGAGTCTTCTCTACAAGTGGTCTAGTCATGCACCTATTTATGATGTAGCATGCAGCGTTTATTGCTTCTGCCCAGAAGCTATGAGGTAGTTTACTAGAAAGAAGCATGGTTCTACCCATATCTTCAAGGGTTTTGTTCTTTCTTTCAACAACTCCATTTTGTTGTGGAGTTCTAGGGGCATAAAAGTTATGATCTATGCCATTTTCATCACAAAATTCAGCAAATTTTGCATTTTCAAATTTAGTGCCATGATCAGACCTTATTGATGAAAGTTGATTTCCTAATTGTTTCTGTATTTTTCTAAAAAAAGAAGTAAACATGTCAAATTCTTCATCTTTAGATGTTAGAAACAATGTCCAGGTAAATCTAGAATAGTCATCAACAAGCACCATTACATATCTCTTACCACCTCTGCTTAATGTTCTCATAGGACCACATAGGTCCATATCGACCAGTTCCATCGTCCTGGTGGTACTTACCATTTTCTTGCTTATGAAAGATGATCTTACCTGCTTCCCTCTTGCACAAGCCTCACAAAATTTGTCTTCCTTGAACTTAATGTTAGGGAGACCTATCACTAGGTCCTTGGAGACTAGTTTGTTTAGTTGATTTAAACTAGCATGTCCAAGTCTTTTGTGCCAGAGGAGGGATCACTGTCCAACACACTCAAACAAGTTAATTCATTTTCTGATAATGTGGACAGGTCTATGATATAGATAATATTCACTCTTTTTCCCTGCAAAATAATCTTGTCAGTGATAATATTAATCACAAAACATTTTGTAGAAGTGAACGCAACCAGGTTACCTCTGTCACACAGTTGTGACACACTGGTTAGGCTATATTTCAAGCCATCTAACAAGTAAACATTCTCAATGGAACGTGTGTCATCCTTACCTACCTTACCAACCCCAATAATTTCACCTTTCTTCCAATTTCTAAAGGAGACATTTCCTCCTTTGAGGTTTTCAGGTGAAAGGAACTGTTCCTTGTTCCCTGTCATGAGCTTTGAGCAACCACTATCCAAGTACGATATTCTACTGCTCCTTTTCACTTGAACCTGCAAAAGAAAATCATAGGTTAGTCTTAAGAACCCAAACTAGTTTGGGTCCTTTTCTATGAGAAAAAGGATGAATTAAACTTCTTCTGGCCCAATTTGGCAGCCAATTTTTCTTTCGAACAAAACATTTATTCCTTGACTGGCCTGCTCTTTTGCATTGCATTCAATTTTGTAGTGACCATTCTTACCACAGTGGGTGCAGATTTTGTTCTCAGGAAGTGTGAGATACTTACTTTTGGGATCCCATTTAGGTAGTTTACTCCAACAGCCAAGTCCTCTTCTGTTGCTACTTTGATTTTCTTGAAGCTATGTCAAGGCATCAGAAGATTTATTCCGTTTGCATGTTCGATCCAGTTCATGTTTGACCTTTCCAAGTTCCTCTTTTCGCACTCTTATCTATTAATATTTATTATACAACTCATCCTTTAGTCTGCCTACATTTTCTTCTAACATGAGTTGAGAGTTGTCAGCTGTCTTCTTCCTAGTTCCTAGTTTCAGTTTTAAATTTTCAGATTTTAACTCTAGGACCTTAGTTTCAAGTGGATGGACCTGGTTCTTCAAGGCAGTGTTTTCATTTATAGATTCACTTACTCTAAGCTCCAGGTTCTTACATTTTGCTTTTAACATTAAACACTCCTTAGACAATTGTTCTTTTTCTTTATTTATTTCTTCAGAATCATCAATGAAATCAAGTAATAATTCCGAGAGTATTTCTTTGGATAATAACTTAATCTTCTTTTTGAGATGAGATATACTTACCTCTGATTCCTTACCTGATTCACCAATTGCCATGAGTGCTTGCTCATCTCCATCTTCATCATCTGATTCTTCATCTGAACTTTCTCCCAAAGCAGAAACCATGGATTTTCTTGATGTTATGTTTTTCTTGGGATGAACAAGTCCCTTCTTCCGGTTCCTTCGTTCAAATCTTTCCCTTTTCCATTCAACTTCCCACTAAGGACGGTTCTTGATGTGATGATCAGTTTTTCCACATTTGTAGCATCCCTCGTTGGTGGGTTTTTCTGGTGCCCTTGCCTTGTTGTAGTTTCAACCTCTTGAGATGCCCCTTTTCCTGATGAGATAGTTTCTGAATTCCTTGGTGATCATAGCCATTTCATCTTCCTCCAGATCTGTTACCTCGGTGATTCTCAGTGCCAGACTTCTTTCCTTCTTGGGAGCATCCATGTTCATTGTCTACCTTCTAAGTTCCTAGGCAGTGAGATTCCCAATTAGCTCATCCAATATGAGGGTTTCCATGTTCTTGGATTCCTAAATAACAGTGATCTTACTCTCCCAAGAGATTGGCAGAACCCTTGTCAAAATATTTTCAACCTTGACTTCTTCAAGGATAGTCCATCCAAGTGATTTTAGTTCATTTGTCAGAGTAGTCAACCTAGTGTACATCTATTGGATGGTATCTCCTTCCTTCATAGAGAAATTCTCATATTGAGAATATAGTAATGTACCTCTGGATCTTTTCACTTGTGCAGTTCCTTCATGAGCCACTTGCAAAGTGGCCCAAATTTTCTTGGCAGTGCTGCAACTTTGAATTCTATTGTACTCGTCTGGACCAAGTCCACAGACAAGCCACTTCTTGGCCTTGGCATTCTTTTCCCATTTTCTTAAGTCTTCAGTAGTGCAATCAGCTCTTGTATTCGGCACATCTATTCCTTCAGCAGTCTTCGTCATGGTGGCCAAAGAATCATCAGTGACAATGTCATATAGTTCATAATCTTCTCCAATTAAGTGATCCTTCATCCTTTTCTTCCACCAGGAGTAGTACTGGCCATTGAACAGTTGTGGCCTAGCAGTTGATAGTCCTTCCCAGTTCCCAGGTGGTGCACTCATCTTGATCTTTTCCT
>MDKI01207077.1:0-11031 GCA_005239505.1 Nicotiana paniculata
GCAATTAAACTAGAATTTCGTCAGTCGTGCCTGTATTATCGCCTGCCATGGTCCAGGCCGGACACAGTGGTTCGTAGCCGGTACCGAATCGCATGATATTTCTCCGGAACATCAAATATGACCCAAGGAACCATAACCGACGCTTTGAAATGATAAAGTTACTTTTTTGGTATTTTATGGCAATTAAACTTGAATTTCGCCAGTCATGCATGTATTATTGCCTGCCATGATCCAGGTCGGACTCCTCGGTAAGGAGCCGGTACCAAATCTCATGATATTTGTCCAAGACATCAAATACGACATTGGGAACCATAACCAACCCTTCGAAATGATCAATTTTTACATTTTTTGTCATTTTATGGCAATTAAACTGGAATTCCGCCAGTCGTGCATGTATTATCGCCGGCCATGGTCCAGAAAGGATGCCTTGGTAAGGAGAAGGTACCGGATCACATGATATTTCTCCGGGACATCAAATACAACCGAAGGAACCATAACCAACGCTTCGAAATGATCAACTTACATTATTTGGCATTTTATGGCAATTAAACTGGAATTCCGCCAGTCGTGCATGTATTATCGCCGGCCATGGTCCAGAAAGGATGCCTTGGTAAGGAGAAGGTACCGGATCACATGATATTTCTCCGGGACATCAAATACAACCGAAGGAACCATAACCAACGCTTCGAAATGATCAACTTACATTATTTGGCATTTTATGGCAATTAAACTGGAATTCAACGAGTCGTGTATGTATTATCGCCTGCCATGGTCCAGTCTGGACGCCCTTGTATGGAGACGGTACCGGATCACATGATATTTGTACGAGAAATCAAATAACCAACACATCTAAATGATCAAGTTACATTTTTTGGCAATTTATGGCAATTAAACTTGAATTCTGCCAATCGTGCATGTATTATCGCCTGCCATGGTTCAGGCCGGACGCCTTGGTACGGAGCTTGTGTCGGATCGCATGATACTTGTCCGGGACATTAAATATGACCCAAGGAACCATGACCAACACTAGGAAATGATCAAGTTACATTTTTGGCATTTTATGGCAATTAAACTGGAATTCAGACAGTCGTGCCTATATTATCGCCATCCATGGTCCAGGTCGGACGCCTTGGTACGGATCCGGTACCTGATCGCACGATATTTGTTCGGGACATCAAATAAAACCCAAGAAACCATAACCAACTTTTTGAAAGGATCAAGTTACATATTTTGGACTTTTATGGAAATTAAACTGGAATTCCACCAGTCGTGCCTGTATTATCGCCTGCCATGGTCCACACCGGACGCCTTGGTAAGGAGCCGATACCGGATCACTTGATATTTCTCCGGGACATCAAATACGACCCAAGGAACCATAACTAACGCTTCGAAATGAACAAGTTACATTTTTTGGCATTTTATGGCAATTAAATTCGAATTCTGCCAGTCGTGCCTGTATTATCGCCTACCATGGTCCAGGCCGGACGCCTTGGTACAGAGCCTGTATCGGATCGCATGATATTTGTCCGGGACATCAAATATGACCCAAGGAACCATGACCAACACTAGGAAATGATCAAGTTACATTTTTGGCATTTTATGGCAATTAAACTAGAATTCAGCCAGTCGTGCCTATATTATCGCCATCCATGGTCCAGGTCGGACGCCTTGGTACGGATCCGGTACCTGATCGCACGATATTTGTTCGGGACATCAAATAAAACCCAAGAAACCATAACCAACTTTTCGAAAGGATCAAGTTACATATTTTGGACTTTCATGGAAATTAAACTGGAATTCCACCAGTCGTGCCTGTATTATCGCCTGCCATGGTCCAGACCGGACGCCTTGGTAAGGAGCCGATACCGGATCATTTGATATTTCTATGGGACATCAAATATGACCCAAGGAACCATAACCAACGCTTCGAAATGATTACATTACATGTTTTGGCATTTTATGGCATTTAAACTGGAATTCTGTCAGTGGTGCATATATTATCGCCTGCCATAGTCAAGGTCGGACGCCTTGGTACGGAGCCGCTACCGGATAACATGATATTTCTCCGGAATGTCAAATACGACCCAAGGAACCATAACCAATGCTTTGAAATGACCAAGTTATATTTTTTGGCATTTTATGGCAATTAAACTGGAATTCCGCCAGTCGTGCCTGTATTATCGCCTGCCATGGTCCAGGCCGGACGCCTTGGTACGGAGCCGGTACTGGTTTGCATGATATTTGTCCGGGACATCAAATACGACCCAAGGAACCATAACCAACTCTTCAAAATGATCAAGTTATATTTTTTTCCATTTTAGGGCAATTATACTTGAATTCCGCCAGTCATGCCTGTATTATCGCCCGCCATGGTCCAGGTCGGACTCCTTGGTACGGAGCCGGTACCAAATCTCATGATATTTTCCGAGACATAAAATTCGAACCAAGGAACCATAACCAACGCTTCAAAATGATCAAGTTATATTTTTTGGCATTTTATGGCAATTAAACTAGAATTCCGCCAGTCGTGCCTGTATTATCGCCTGCCATGGTCCAGGCCGGACGCCTTGGTACGGAGCCGGTACCGTATCGCATGATATTTTTCTGGGACATCAAATACGACCCAAGGAACAATAACCAACGCTTCAAAATGATCAAGTTATATTATTTGGCATTTTATGGCAATTAAACTGGAATTCCGCCAGTCGTGCGTGTATTATCGCCATCCATGGTCCAGGCAGGACGCCTTGGTTTGGATATAGTACCGAATTGAATGATATTTTTCCGGGACATCAAATACAACCCAAGAAACCATGACCAACTCTTCGAAAGGATCAAGTTACTTTTTTCGCATTTTATGGAAATTAAACTAGATTTCCGCCAAGTCGTGCTTGCGTTATCGCCTTCTATGGTCCAGGCCGGACGCCTTGGTATGTAGCCGATACCGAATCGCATGATTTTTGTCCGAGAAATCAAATACAACCCAAGGATTCATAACCAATGCTTCGAAATGATCAAGTTACATTTATTGGAATTTTATGGCAATTAAACTGGAATTCCGCCAGCCGTGCCTATATTATTGCCTTCCATAGTCCACGTCGGATGCCTTGGTACGGAGCCGGTACCGAATCACATGATATTTATCCGGGACATCAAATACGACCCAAGGAACCATAACCAACGCTTCGAAATGATCAAGTTACATTTTTTGGCATTATATGGCAATTAAACTGGAATTCCGCCAGTCCTGCCTTTATTATCGCCTGCCATGGTCCAGGCCGGATGCCTGGGTATGGAGCCGGTACCGGATATCATGATATTTGTCCGGGACATCAAATACGAGCCAAGGAACCATAACCAACGCTTCGAAATGACAAGGTTACATTTATTGGCATTTTATGGCAATTAAATTGCAATTTCTCTAGTCGTGCCTGTATTATCGCCTGTCATGGTCCATGACGGACGCCTTGGTACGGAGCCTGTATTAAATCGCATGATATTTCTCCAGGACATTAAATACGACCCAAGGAACCATAACCAATGCTTCAAAATGATCAAATTACATCTTTTGGCATTTTATGGAAATTAAACTGGAATTCCGCAAGTCGTGCCTTTATTATCGCCTGCCATGGTCCAGGCCGGACGCCGTGGTACGTAGCCTGTACCAAGTCGCATGATATTTCTCCAGGACATCAAATACGACCAACGGAACCACAACCAATGCTTCAAAATGATCAAGTTACATATTTTTGGCATTTTATAGAAATTAAACTAGAATTCCGATAGTCGTGCCTTTTATTATCGCATGCCATGGTACAGGCCGGACGCCTTGGTACGAAGCCGGTACCGGGTCACATGATATTGTCTGGGATATGAAATATGACCCAAGGAACCATAACCAACGCTTCAAAATGATCAAGTTACATTTTTTGGCATTTTACGGTAATTATAGTGGAATTCTGCCAGTCGTGCCTGTATTATCGCCTGCTATGGTCCAGGCCAGACGCCTTGGTACGGAGCCGGTACCGGGTCGCATGAATTTGTCTGAAACATTAAATATGACCCAAGGAACCATAACTTGTGCTTCGAAATGATCAAGTTACATTTTTTGGCATTTTATGGCAATTAAACTGGAATTCCGCTAGTCGTGCCTGTATTAGCGCCTGCCATGGTCCAGGCCGGACGCCTTGGTACGGAGCTGGTACCCAATCGCATGATATTAGTCTTGGACATCAAATACGACCCAAGGAACCATAACCAACGCTTCGAAATGATCAAGTATATTTTTTGGCCTTTTATGGCAATTAAACTGGAATTCCGTCAGTCGTGCCTCTATTATCGCCTGCCATGGTCCAGGCCGGACGCCTTGGTACAGAGCTAGTACCGCATCACATGATATTTTTCCAGGACATCAAATACGACCCACGGAACCATAACAAACAATCTGAAATGATTAAGTTACATATTTTTGGCATTTAATGGTAATTAAACTGGAATTCCGTCAATCGTGCATGTATTATCGCCTGCCATGGTACAGGCCGCACGCCTTGGTACGGAGCCGGTACCTGGTCACATGATATTTTCCGGGATATGAAATATGACCCAAGGAACTATAACCAACGCTTTGGAATGATCAAGTGACATTTTTTGGTATTTTATGGCAATTAAACTAGAATTCCGCCAGTCGTGCTTGTATTAGCGCCTTCCATGGTCCAGGCCGGACGCCTTGGTACGGAGACGGTACCGGATTTCATTACATTTTTCATGGACATCAAATACGACCCAAGGAACCATAACAGACGCCTTGAAATGATCAAGTTACATTTGTTTTGGCATTATATGGCAATTAAACTGGAATTCCCCCAGTCGTGCCTGTATTATCGCCTGCCATGGTCCAGGCCGGACGCCTTGGTATTGAGCCGGTACCAGATATCATGATATTTGTTCGGGACATCAAATACGAGCCAAGGAACCATAACCAACGCTTCAAAATGATCAAGTTACATTTTTTGGCATTTTATGGCAATTAAACGGCAATTCCGCCAGTCGTGCCGGTATTATCGCCTGCCATGGTCCAGGCTGGACGCCTTGGTATGGAGCTTGTATCGGATCGCATGATATTTCTACAGGACATCAAGTACGACCCAAGAAGCCATAACCAACGGTTCGAACTGATCAAATTACATCTTTTGGCATTTTATGGCAATTAAACTACAATTCCGCCAGTCGTGCGTGTATTATCGCCTGTCATGGTCCAGGACGGACGCCTTGGTACGGAGCCTGTATTGGATCGTATGACATTTCTCCAGGACATCAAATATGACCCAAGGAACCATAACCAACGCTTCAAAATGATCAAATTATATCTTTTGGAATTTTATGGCAATTAAACTGGAATTCAGCCAGTCGTCCGTGTATTATCGCCTGCCATGGTCCAGGACGGACGCCGTGGTACGTAGCCGGTACCGTATCACATGATATTTCTCCAGGACATTAAATACGACCCACGGAACCGTAACACCTGCTCTGAAATGATCAAGTTACTTAATTTTGGCATTTTATGGAAATTAAACTGGAACTCCGATAGTCATGCCTTTTATTATGACGTGCCATGGTACAGGCCGGACGCCTTGGTATGGAGCCGGTACCGGGTCGCATGATATTGTCCGGGATATAAAATATGATCCAAGGAACGATAACATACGCTTCGAAATGATCAAGTTACATTTTTTGGCATTTTATGGCAATTAAACTGGAATTCTGCCAGTCGTGCCTATATTAGCGCCTCCCATGGTCCAGGCCGGACGCCTTGGTACGGAGCCGATACTGGATCGCATGATATTTGACTTGGACATCAAATATGACCCAAGGAACCATAACCAATGCTTCGAAATGATCAAGTTACATTTTTTGGCATTTTATGGCAATTAAACTGGAATTCTGACAGTCGTGCATGTATTATCGCCTGCCATGGTACAGGCTGGACGCCTTGGTACGTATCCTGTACCGGGTCACATGATATTTTTCGGGATATGAAGTATGACCCAAGGAACCATAACCAACGCTTCGGAATGATCAAGTTACATTTTTTTGGCATTTTATGGCAATTAACTTGGACTTCCGACAGTCGTGCCTGTATTAGCGCCTGCCATGGTCCAGGCAGGACGCCTTGGTACAGAGCTGGTACCGGATCACATGATATTTCTCCAGGACATCATATACGACCCACATAACCATAAACAATGCTCTGAAATAATCAAGTTACATTTTTTTGGCATTTTATGGCAATTAACTTGGACTTCCGACAGTCGTGCCTGTATTATCGCCTGCCATGGTCCAGGCCGGACACCTTGGTACGGAGCCAGTACCGGGTCGCACGACATTTTCCGTGATATGAAATATGACCCAAGGAACCATAACCAACGCTTCGAAATAATCAAGTTACATTTTATGGCATTTTATGGCAATTAAACTGGAATTCCGCCAATCGTGCATGTATTATCGCCTGCCATGGTCCAGTCCGGACGCCTTGGTACGGAGCCGGTACTGGATCGCATGATATTTGTCCAGGACATCAAATGCGACCCAAAGAACCATAACCAACGCTTCTAAATGATCAAGTTACATTTTTTGGAATTTTATAGCAATTAAACTTGAATCTAGCCAATCGTGCATGTATTATCACCTGCTATGGTCCAGGCCGGACGCCTTGCTACGGAGACGGTACCAGATCGCATGATATTTCTCAGAGAAATCAAATACGTCCCAAGGAACCATAACCAACATTTCAAAATGATCAAGTTACATTTTTGGCAATTATGGCAATTAAATTTGAATTCCGCCAGTGGTTCCTGTATTACCGCCTGCCATGGTCCAGGCCGGACGCCTCGGTACGGAGCCTGTACCGGATCACATGATATTTTTTCCGGACATCAAATATGACCCAAGGAACCATAACCAACGCTTCGAAATGATCAAGTTAATTGTTTTGGCATTTTATGGAAATTAAACTGGAATTCCGCCAGTCGTGCCTGTATTATCGCCTACCATGGTCCAGACCGGATGCCTTGGTATGGAGCCGGTTCTGGATCGCATGATATTTGTCTGGACATCAAATACGTCCAAGGGAACCATAACTAATGCTTCGAAATGATCAAGTTACATGTTTTGGCATTTTATGGCAATTAAACTGGAATTCCGCCAGTCGTGCCTGTATTATCGCCTGCCATGGTCAAGGCCGGACGCCTTGGTATGGAGCCGGTACCGGATTGCATGATATCAGTCTAGGACATCAAATACGACCCAAGTAACCATAACCAACTCTTCGAAATGATCAAGTTACATTTTTTTGAATTTTATGGCAATTAAACTGGAATTCGACTAGTCGTGCTTGTAATATCCCCTGCCATGGTCCAGGCCGGACGCCTTGGTACGGAGCTGGTACTGGATCGCATGATATTTTTCTTGGACATCAAATATGACCCAAGGACCCATAACCAATGCATCAAAATGATCAAGTTACATTTTATGGCAATTAAACTGGAATTCGGCCAGTCGTGCATGTATTATCGCCATCCATGGTCCAGGCCGGACACCTTGGTATGGAGCCGATACCGGATCGCATGATATTTGTCCAGGACATCAAATACGACCCAGGTAACCATAACCAACTCTTCGAAGTGATCAAGTTACATTTTTGGCATTTTATGGAAATTAAACTGGATTTCCGCTAGTCGTGCCTGTAATATCGCTTGCCATGGTCCAGGCCTGGCACCTTGGTACGAATATGGTACCGGATCGCATGATATTTCTTCGAGGCATCAAATAGGACCCAAGGAACCATAACCAACGCTTCGAAATGATCAAGTTACATTTTTTGGCATTTTATGGCAATTAAACTGGAATTTCGTTAGTCGTGCCTCTATTATCGCCTACCATGGTCCAGGCCGGACGCCTTGGTACAGAGCCGGTACCGGATCGCGCGATATTTTTCTGCGACATCAAATACAACACAAGGAACCATAAACAACGCTTCGAAAGGATCAAGTTACATTTTTTGGCATTTTATGGCAATTAAACTGGAATTCCGCTAGTCGTGCCTATATTATCACTTGCCATGGTCCAGGATGGACGCCTTGGTACGAAGCCGGTACCAGATCACATTATATTTGACCGGGACATCACATACGACCCAAGGAACCATAAAGAATGCTTCGAAATGATCAAGTTAATTTTTTTGGTATTTTATGGCAATTAAACTCGAATTCCGCCAGTCGTGCCTGTATTATCGCCTGCCATGGTCGAGGCCAGCCGCCTTGGTATGGAGCCGGTTCCGAATCACATGATATTTGTCCGGACATCAAATATTTCCCAAGGAACCATAACCAATGCTTCGAAATGATTAAGTTACATGTTTTGGCATTTTATGGCAATTAATCTGGAATTTTTCTAGTCGTGCCTGTATTATCGTCTGCTAGGGTCAAGGCCAGACGCCTTGGTACGGAGCTGGTACCAGATCGCAAGATATTTTTTCGGGACATCAAATATGACCCAAGGAACCATAACAAAAGCTTCGAAATGATCAAGTTACACTTTATGGAAATTAAAATTTCGCCAGTCGTGCCTGTATTATCACCATCTATGGTCCAGGCCGGACACCTTGGTATGGAGCTGGTACCGGATCACATGATATCTGTCTGGGACATCAAATACAACCCAAGGAACCATAACCAACACTTCGAAATGATCAAGTTACATTTTTTGGCATTTTATGGCAATTAAACTGGAATTCCGTGAGTCGTGCCTCTGTAATCACCTGCCATGGTCCAGGCAGGACGCCTTGGTACAGAGCCGGAACCGGATCACATGATATTTCTCCAGGATATCAAATACGACCCACATAACCATAACCAATGCTCTCAAATAATCAAGTTACATTTTTTTGGCATTTTATGGCAATTAACTTGGTACGGAGCCAGTACCGGGTCGCACGACATTGTCCTTGATATGAAATATGACCCAAGGAACCATAACCAACACTTCGAAATGATCAAGTTACATTTTTTGGCATTTTATGGCAATTAACTTGGTACGGAGCCAGTACCGGGTCGCACGACATTGTCCTTGATATGAAATATGACCCAAGGAACCATAACCAACACTTCGAAATGATCAAGTTACATTTTTTGGCATTTTATGGCAATTAACTTGGTACGGAGCCAGTACCGGGTCGCACGACATTGTCCTTGATATGAAATATGACCCAAGGAACCATAACCAACGCTTCGAAATGAGCAAGTTACATTTTTTCGCATTTTTTGGCAATTACACTTAAAATCCACTAGTCATGCCTGTATTATCGCCTGCCATGGTACAGGTCGGATCCTTGGTACGGAGCCGGTACCAAATCTCATGATATTTGTCCGAGACATCAAATATGACACAAGGAACCATAACCAACGCTTCGAAATGATTAATTTACATTTTTTGCATTTTATAGCAATTAAACTGGAATTCCGCCAGTCGTGCATGTATTATCGCTTGCCATGGTCCAGTCCGGACGCCCCTGTACAGAGCCGGTACTGGATCGCATGATATTGGTCTAGGACATCAAATATGACCCAAAGAACCATAACCAACGCTTCTAAATGATCAAGTTACATTTTTTGGAATTTTATAGCAATTAAACTTGAATCTAGCCAATCGTGCATATATTATCACCTGCTATGGTCCAGGTCGGACGCCTTGCTATGGAGCCGGTACCGGATCGCATGATATTTCTCAGGGAAATCAAATACATCCCGAGGAACCATAACCAACACTTGAAAATGATCAAGTTACATTTTTGGCATTTTATGGCAATTAAATTTGAATTCCGCAGTGGTCCCTGTATTACCGCCTGCCATGGTCCAGGCCGGATGCCTCGGTACGGAGCCTGTACCGGATAGCATGATATTTGTTCGTGACATCAAATATGACCCAAGGAACCATAACCAACGCTTCGAAATGATCAAGTTAATTGTTTTGGCATTTTATGGAAATTAAACTGGAATTCCGCCAGTCGTGCTGTATTATCGCCTGCCATGGTCCAGGCTGGACGCCTTGGTACGGAGCCGGTTCTGGATCGCATGATATTTTTCCGGACATAAAATACGTCCAAGGGAAGCATAACCAATGCTTCGAAATGATCAAGTTACATGTTTTGGCATTTTATGGCAATTAAACTGGAATTTTTCTAGTTGTGCCTGTATTATCGCCTGCCAGGGTCAAGGCCGGACGCCTTGGTACGGAGCCGGTACTAGATCATAATATATTTGTTCGGGACATCAAATATGACCCAAGGAACCATAACCAAAGCTTCGAAATGATCAAATTACACTTTAGGGCAATTAAAGTGGAATTCCGCCAGTCGTGCCTGTATTATCACCATCTATGGTCCAGGCCGGACACCTTGGTATGGAGACGGTACCGGATCGCATGATATCGGTCTGGGACGTCAAATACGACCAAAGTAACCATAACCAACTCTTCGAAACGATGAAGTTACATTTTTTGGCATTTTATGGCAATTAAACTGGAATTCGGCCAGTCGTGCCTGTATTATCGCCATCCATTGTCCATGCCGGACGCCTTGGTACGGATCTGGTACCAGATCGCATAATATTTGTCCGAGACATCAAATACAACCCAAGAAACCATAACCAACTCTTCGACAGGATTTTTTGGCATTTTATGGCAATTAAACTGGAATTTGGTCAGTCGTGCTTCATTATCGCTGATGCGAGACTAAAATGCATAGTTTAACATGTGATATACCTTACATTTTATGCGTATTAATGATAAAATTACACTTGTTATGTGCTTAATGGAGTTTATTTCATGTGTAGGTGAAGTGGAGATGAAAACGGAGCTAAAAGGATGCAAATACGTCGAAAGATACGCGAAAGGACAGAGCCAAACAAACTGACCCTGCCTGGCGTTAGCCAGGCGTTTGGGCTGAAACGCCAGCCCCACCCTGGCGTTATCCAGGCG
>ML339557.1:0-32110 GCA_005239505.1 Nicotiana paniculata
TTGAATTACAGAGTAATGAACTAAGGAGATAAAAATCAATATTTTTGCTTTGCTGAGTAGTAAGCCACAGGTTTTCCTTCACTTTTATGAATTTCTCTTTTGAATCCTCTTCAAGTTGTGTTTTGGGATCTATTTATATGTTTTTGACGAACCCTAAACATGTAGGGGACTTCTATTCCAACCGGGAAACACTTAAACTCTTCAAAAACTCGAATTTAGCCGGAACAGGGGCCTGACGTTTGGGCCCTGGCGCCTGGCTAACACCAAGCTAAGGCAGGCATTTCAGCTCTAACGCCAGGCAGGGTCAGGCGTTTCATCTCTAACGCGTGGCTAACGCCAGGCAGGGTCAGGCGTTTGGGCTATGGCGCCCGGCTATAGCCCGGTGCACTCCTCCTCGCCTCTTGAGCGTATTTTCGATGTATTTGCATCCATTTAGCTCGGTTTCCATCTCCAATTCACCTACACATGAAATAGACTCCATTATGCACATAAAAAGTGTATTTTTATCATTAACGCACATAAAATGTAAGGTATATAACNACCTCTTAGAGTCCCTGAATTTACCATTAGGTAACAAGGGTTAAGTTGCTTTGAGTTATCTATTAATTTGGGTTAGTTGATCCCAATTAGTTACTTTGGTTCTATTAGTTGTTCTTAATTATGATTAAGTTAACTAATTAAAGGTTAAATGATTAAATGCCTAAAGATAGTTTTCATACTAATTATCCATGTTTAAGTTAATTAAATAAAGTAGGTCAAATTATTTAATTCCTTAATTTAAACTAAACTGACTTAGTTAAGTAATTCAAATTTGTTACCTAAAATTAGAGGCTTAACCAATTATTAAGCCCAGATTAACTAATTTATTTTAGCTAATTAATCCTAAGCTAATTATCTTTGGACAGATTTTTTAGTTAACTACTTAAGAGGTTAGCTAAGTTAACTTCTAGGTCGAGGGAGTTGAAATTATTTAAAGGTGAAATTATTTTGAACTTAGTTAACTCAAATGCATAACTGGTCCTAACTAGTTTGCCTTAGGTCAATTGATAGAAACAACTAGGTTTTTAGACTTGATTAATTAAGAGGCTTAATCCCTACTGATTCTAAACTGGTTTAAGAGGTTGATTAGGTGTTGGATAATTATAGGTTAAATGATTTGTTTTAGTTAGTTAATCCCAGACTAATTATCTTGGACAAGATTTCAAGACTTACCAATTAATAAAAATGGTTAGTTTATTAGACTGCTTCTTGATCTTAGTTAATTATATTAGTAACTAAACTCTTAATGAAGTTAGGAGCCTAATTAACTAATAAAATAATCTAGGCGAATGATTAATCTTCATACTATACTAAAGTTAGGGTGATTAATCAAATGGAGGTAGATAGTAGCATTTAGAGAGGAGATAAAGCGACAGTAAAGGTATTCTGGAAAACTTAAGCATGAATCAATAAAGCTAATTATTAATTTTAACAAGTAGAACACCTAATAAATCAATGATGATTAACCAGAAATCCTAAGTGACTAAACATGGTTGCAAAATAGTCCGGAATGTGCATAACGTGTTAAACACTGAATTAATCAAATTGAAGGTAGTGCGAATCAAAGAAGAACGGTCATACATACAGACAATGACAAGACCTAAGTTAGGAAACATGGTTATCAGAGAAACCTAATTACTTAATTGACGAGAACAAATCAAAACATGACTGTCATGAAATACATTTAGAGCTTAAACTAAACGATGAGGAAGAAATATGAACAGGTAGAAGAAAACGATGAAAGAAAACAAAAAATCTAAACAGTGATACAACAAATTAAAAAAAAAGTAATTAAACCATGACATATTCATGCTAATAGTACAAGAAACAGTTAGAAGGGAAGGGGGGATACTCGTTAAAGGGGTTTTGGCCGGAAAAAAAGGAGGTCGTTAGACCTTGCCGGATTCCAGTGGGGTTTGAAAATGAATCAAACCTTCATGAATCGATTTCTCTAGTTAAGAGCAATCGACTCATGAAGGTCTGAGCCATTGATTGTCTTTGAATCGGCCGGGGAGTAATTTTGGGATTTTCAGATTCTTAGATCTGAAATTGACGCAAATCGATTGGATTTTTGGAGAAGTTGAAGGCACTAGGTGATTGAGGAGGAGGAGAGGATTGTAGGGTGAAAGTTTGGGGTCGATTGGGTGAGGCTCCGCCGCCGGAGGCGATTTCCGGTCGGCGGAGGACGGTGGGAACTTTAGGGCGGCTAGGGTTTGTTAGAGAGAAGAGAGAGAGAGACGGACGAAGGGGAAAAGGGGGTGTGATACTTTGCAAATGAGGGGGTGGGGTTTGGTTAGGACATAGATATATTCACTGAGGATCAGTTCTCAGCCGTTGGATCTGGGGAGATCAACGGCTGAGATCTTTGGAGTTATTAAAACGGGGTCGTTTGGAGGGTCTGGGGTCTGGCCGGGTTTGGTTCACTTGGGCTTGCGTCGCTTGAGTGTTGGGAGGGGTGAGTTTTGGGCCTGGGCAGATCTAGCCCAGGTCCGGTTTTTAACCCATTTAGAATGTAAAACTTAATTAATTAATTAAATTAAAAGTAAACACACAATAATTAATTTTAGACTAGTTTTATCCAATTAATTAATCAAGAGTCAAATGGTTTTGATTACTCCTAATCAATTAAAGGACAAACTTCACAATTTTGTTAAAAGAGCTAATTAAATCAAGAAATTAAACATTAATCGACTTTATAATTATATTCATTTAGATGTTAACTAAAGTTATGTGCTTAATCAAGCCATTTTAAATTATTTATGTATTTAAATGACGGATTATGGGTATATAATGTAAAAAAATAAATTTGCAAATATTAAAAAAATTAATAAAAATCCGTAAAATTTATTAATTTAGTGAGATTTATTGGATTATACGATAGGTAAAAAATCACGTGCTCACAGTGATATGCAGTGCCCTGTTGTGACAAAGTCCTTCCGGTGGCAGCTCGTCTTCATGAAAAGTGATCTTGTGGCTTTCCAACACTTACCCTACCATGTTGGCCATTTCTACACTGGTGATGTTATTGGGTACATAGGCTTCATTCAACACTTTTATCAGGGCATTCCTATGTGCCTCGGAGTTTTGTAGCAGTGATAAAATGGATATTTGAGCAGGGGTTTTGTTCAGATGATCAACCACAGAATATTCTTTTGCTTGCACCTTTATCCAAAGGTCATCCGGGCCAGTCTCAATGACAGGCAGCTTAGAGGTAGCTTCTTTGCTTGTTCCTCCCAAATGCTCAGGTGTATAGACCCTACTGGTTCTGGTCAGCCTTACACTACACCTGTTTCTTCCATTTATGCTTTTCCTTTCCTTCTTGCTTCCACAAAATAATCCCATGGTCTAACATTAGACTTATAAGGCGGCGTGGCTTCTACCATCACGGTGAAGGGTGTTGTTACTTCAACCTCGAATGGAGTTGGTGCGGCTACCTCAACTTCAATTGGTGCCTGAGTTTGTACCACGATAGGTGTGAGAGTGACTGGAGATGTTTTAGGATTATCCCCTTCTCGAATGAGTCTGACTCTTCCGAGTCCCATTCTTCATCGATCTCTATTACGTTTACCCCTTCACCCCTGTGATCTGAGGGAGGAGTGTTACGGACATTGGGTGCAGCCTCCTTTTCCTGTATGACTTTAGTGTCAATTAATGTCTAAATCTTATCCTTCAGAGTAAGAAACTCATCAATAGTATGACCCTTCATGCCTGAGTGATAGGCACATGTCTTATTTGGGTTAATCCACTGAGAAGAGTTTTCCATAGTAATGGCGGGCATCGGAGTGACATAACCAGCAACCTTTAGCCTCTCGTACAATTGGTCTATGGGTTCAGCAATCGGAGTGTATTGTATTGGTGGTCTGCGGTCAAAATCTGGTCGTGGTTTTTGGTAATTTTGGCGGGTTTTTGGTGAGTGGTAATATGCTATTTGGTTGTTAAAAGTGTGCTAGGTGGCGGCAGGTTGTTGATATCTGGGAGGTGAAGGCTGATATGTAGGTGGGGTGTTTGGTATGTAAGAGGAGACTTTGGGCCTTGGGCTACCATTACTAAACCCACTTCTTTCTTCTTGGAGATACCTCCTGACTACAAAGCTTTATTTGTGGCTTGGACTTCTTCAAGGTTTTTCACCATTCCGCTTTTGATCCCTTCTTCTATTCTTTCTCCCAAGATGATGTCAGAAAATTTATAGTTTTCAATAACCATCAATATTTCATAGTATTGCAGGTCCTGAGCTCTGATGAAGAACTTATTCATCTGTTCTTCTTCAAGTGTGGGCCTTACTTTTGCGGCTTCAGACCTCCACCAAGTAGCATACTCTCGGAAAATTTCTGTTGGTTTCTTCTTGAGATTCAGAATGTAGAAAATGTCTGGTGCATTTTTTGTGTTAAACCTGAACCGATCCATGAAATCTGACGCCATTCTCACCCAATTAACCCACTTCTTTGGGTTCTAACTGATATACCAAGACAAGGCATCTCCGATGAGGCTCCTCGTGAACAGCTTCATACGGATTCGTTCATCCTTGTCAACCCCTAAAAGTTTGTCATAACACGTTCTCAAATGCATCTTCGGATCACCAGCCCCGTCGAACATTTTGAACTTAGGAGGTTTGTAACCCTTTGGCAGTTCTACATCTGGCTGAATACACAAATTTTTCATAATTCAAACCCTTAATGCCTTTACCACCTTCAATACTATGAACTCTGTCAGTAAGCTTCTTGAGTTCTTCTTCCATGTTCTTGATGAGCAAGTCTTTCTTGGCAGATTTGGGTATATATAGGGTCTTTTCTGGGGTATGGGGTAAAGTTTCCACATATATGGGATTGCTTTGATGGACTCCGGGAATCTGGGCATAATGGTGGTCATTGCTTGAGTTTTGTATATCAGGGGTAGGCTGTGGTGCGTTTTGAGAAGTGCGGTAAGTGGTGGTTTATGAATATTGAGAAGGACGGTGATGGTGATGGTGTTGTGGAGGGGTAGGTACTTTGGAGGATTATGATTTTGAGGAGGTGTGGCGTATTGATGACGCGCGAGAGGATTTTGCGTATTTTGGTCTGGTGTGTTTTGGGAAGGTGCCGATTTTAGGCGTTTGTGTTTTGTTGGTTGATGTCGGGGAAGTTCAGGGTGAGGGAAAGATTTTCCAAGTTTCGGACCTACTCAAGCTCCCCTTGTAGCTCCAATATTTTCTGTTCGAGACGTAGGACCAAATCATTTCGTGCTGGAGTACTCCGACCGTCTGAAATTTCAATGTTCTCTGCATGGGTAGCATTGTCCTTTCTAATACCACTCATATCATCCATTTTCTGTTTTCCTTTATTCTTGGGATCACTTAGTGGAAGATGTGGAGGACCTCTAGATCTGGTGTGATATGCTGACGATGCCAGTATGCACGAACCAACCTTGGGGAATGGGAATAAACAAAAGAAAATAAAAACAAAAAGGTAACCAAAACACAATAAGGAGTATTAAAAGAATGTTTGCGATATTGAACATGTGTTGAAGAATTATGTAATAAATCCACGTCCTAATTTGAGGGACCTCGTTATGCCCGAGGTAGGCCTAAACAACACATAGACTTGGAGAAAATTGATGCCAATAATTGCATCATTTCATTAATGCGAAAATGAACCAAATCCTTACTAAAACGACAATAAGGAGAAAGTCACTAATGGCATTTTCCTTATTACAATCAAATCTAAAACGTATCTAGAAAGCAGTAAAGACATTGTTTCCGAATCTACTTGGGCATAGAAGGACCTTCTCCATGCTTGTCCTTCTTGGATCCGTCAATCAAGTTCCCTAGGTCACGCATATCCAATAGTAGATAAACCCTTGCTAGATTCCTTCCTTCATTGCCTTCCGTGTTCTGACAATCCGAGAGTCTCTTTCTCATCTTTCCCTCAAGTTCCATTAGCCCCAGCTCCAAATATTCCTATCTCTCTGTTGATTTAGTAGAAATTTCTCTCCATTCGTTGATTGCTTCCATATCCACTTTGTGTGGTTCGAAATACCTAGCTTCATACTCGAAGACCCTCTTGCGCAGCATCCTATACTTGACTTGTGCTTCAGCAGCATCATCTATAACCCTATTTTTCAGATTAATTCCTGGCTTGACATCCCCCGCTATATCATCTACCAACCATGATGGGTAGAAGTATACATGGATGACATGATAATTGTCTGGCTCGATAGTATCTTTCTCCACAATGACCTTCTGATTCCACATATGTTGTGACTCAAACTTGAACGGAATGATATTTCCTTTAAAATTTGCTTTTTGCTGGACCATGTTGGAAACCCGAGGTATAACATGTTTTCTTCCCGCTTGCCTCATTACCCTTATAAGAGCATAAGGATACGTTCCTCTTAACCCAATCAACACTATATGAGTAGTTTCTCTTGATCTGATGATGAACTCACTGCTAGGGAACCATTCAAACATCAAATGTACCTTTTCATCAGCCAGATTGCTGAAGAAATGCACCCAGCTCACATCACTTCCAGGTTGCGCAAACCTATCTGGGATAAATGTCATTCTCTTTGGATGATGGTAAGCTATGTAGTCATTTAATGGTCGTCGCAGAAGCTCTTGGTGATATTCACCTCTCTGGAAATGTATTAATAACCAAATCTACAGCAACTGATTACAGCCCTCGAAGTGTCCATACCCCTGCCTGCATCGATGTAGAGCGCGATACATTTCGGCCAAGATCATGGGGATTATAGTGTAAGTTTGTCCCTCGATTCCTTCCATTATATTCCTAGCGACCATGGCTAAGAGAGTGTGGATCCTTCCCCTTTTCATCAAAAATATCAGCAACCCCAAGAAGCTTACAATGAACACAAAAACTTGGCGGTGCGTCCAACCCAAAGAAGTGATGGCAAGTTCATCATGATGAAGGCGATATGACTTTCTATTCCCATAACGTTCATAAATGAATTCAAACGGGATGTATGACTTCTTCAACAGAGTAACTCATCATTTTTCTTGAAAACCAACATTTTCAAAAAACCGTGGGGAGTGCGATTTTCTGGTACTAACAAACCCGGACTATCCCATGGAAACTTAGTGAACCCTCCTATTTCCTCTAGGAGAGGAGTCATTTCTATGTCATCAAAGCGGAAGACAGCACTTTTCTCATCCCAAAACATAGTGGCGGACTTAATCAATGCCTTATTTGGCCGAATGTCCAATAAGAAAAGTAAATTGCCAAGGACCCTTTTCACATTATTCTTGTCACTAGGTGAGAGGTTCTTCTACCAATCAAGTAGCAAAGGTGGGATGCTTTGAACCATGTCAAACCTGGGGACTTCGTGCTTCATTTTCTTCAAACAAATAGAGTTAGCGCTTTCCCCCTCCGGATCTGACTATTTACACATTAATGATCAACATACCGGCATGTTTTCTCCAAGTAATGCACATAACGTGATGGTGTCCATTGGGATAATGGAAATCCCGTCAGACTTTGGACAAGGCTTATCTTAATGGAATATCACGTGGACAACGTTCTAACCCATACTAGGTTTGACATGATGCATGCACAATTGATATTGGAGCGAGGTTTCTAGAAGGGTCTAGACCGATACTATTAAGTGGACAACTTGAGAGGGAAAGGCACGGGACCATCGACTGCATCGTTGATCGACTAGTTTACCGCAAATAAGCCTTTCCAATTTAAAAGGGTAATTTTAGACGAGCGCGGACACTCATCAAGTGCCGATATGTTATTAATCAGGCACTAGTGGAATATGATGTGGAGAATGTTTTATGCAAATATAATAACACGTTGCCAAGTATTTGCATGATAAATATGTAAAAGAAATAAATATAGTATTAGCGTAAAACATAAAAGACGTAAAAAGAAAGACAAAAGAAGAAGTTAGTTCGTGGAATATAGGGAATGTAATAAAGTAAGCAAGGGAGTAGGGGCGGGAGAGACATGATGTGGCAATATTTAAACAAGTGAAGAGCAGTTTAGAGCAAGTATAGGTGAATAGGAAAAGGGATGTACATGTTATAACCAATTTAAGCAAATGAAGGTGAAGAAGGGAAGGGATTTACATATTACAACGAATTTAAACAAGTAAAAGGAAAATGGGAGAGGGATGTGCATGTAATAAGTAAAATGAATATGGGAGAGGGGTGTTCATGTAACAACAAATTAAACAAATAAAAGGAAAATGGGAGAGGGATGTGCATGTGACGACGAATTAAACAAGTAAAAGGAAAATGGGAGAGGGATGTGCATGAAGCAGCAAATAAAAATGGAAAAAGGAAGCGTGTTTATATCAAAGAAGACTAATCCATATAAGACAAATTCTCTATGATAAGAGCCTAAGTGTAAATTCCCAGCAGAGTCTTCATGCTGTCGTGCCCCTTTTTCTCGCGAAATCGGGTTTCGACATGTGAAAACTCTTTTAAGGAGGTATTAAAAGAGGAGAGTCGCCACCTAACGATTTCTAAGGTGCGTTAGGGCACCAATTTGCAAATGAATCTGATTTAACTGGTCAACGCCACCAATCGGGTAAGGGCCTAAGTTACCTCAAAGAAAAGGTGTTAGCTCCTCGAGGTCCACAAATGTGGGTCCCTGATGAACTTAAATTATATGGATTAGTCTATGTGATCAAGTAAGCAAAGAGAGTACAAAATCTAAGAATTTTATTACAATGAGATCTTGAATGGAGAGGTGCAACTATTTTGATTCTAATACAAAATAAAGAAAATGGTGGGTGATCCTAAGTTTTTTAGCCTAAAGGATCACCCCGTGCAACAGAAATAATATTTCGTAACTCCCTCGGGATAGGGTGTTACTCATATTATTCAGCGGGCAAAGACTATCATCTCTTGCTACTCAATTACTATGTTAAAGTTGTTTATCTAAGAGCGCTCTAATTCAAATTCTAAGACATGCCCTACGCGTGCACTACCCACCCCATACCTATGGTCCAGGAGGTTTTGGACCTCTATTTGTATGGTTCTAGACTTTATCTAGGCTGCTCAAAAATGCAAAACTAGGCGACAAGAAAAACATGTAAAGACTTCATATAAAAGTAGTTAAGGGCTCACATTGACCTCCACACTTAAACAAAAAATGCACGCAAACACATATACCAGTTAAAAGGCTGCAGAATCCAGAATCTTAAACCTTTAGACATGCTTTCTAGGTGATTTTGGGATCAAAGTATGCAGGCAACTTTGGATGCAGGATATTGCACATAGACAGAATTATTCAAGTATTACAAGCTGACTATTGCAAGTTTTAAATTACCAATCCTATATGTGTTATGCCAGGTGATCTACGCAGTTGAGTATGACAAAATCTGTTGGAAAAGTCCCAGAATTATTAATGCGACGTACGTGAAGAAGTATTTGAATGGTCAAGTATTAACCAATTATGGCGAGCAATTATTTCCTATAGGCAGGATCTCTAACGCACAACACTTTAGAGCTTATTTTATCGTCATATCTTAATCCTATAGGCATAATTTCTAGGTGATCAGTGCCAAGTAGAATAATTGGAATCCTATAGGCATGATTTCTAGTAGGCGATGAGGATTTGAAATAAACATCAATGAGAATTAGTTCTCATAGGCAGGTTTTCTAATAACTCATAGCAGTAAATATAATTGTAGCATTTTCTACTCATGTTTGCTAACAGATAGTGTGTGTGTGTGTGTGCACGCTTCCTCTAATGGCATGGTTTCTACAGTGTACATAGTAGTTGAACAACACATATAGAAAATAAATTTACCAAGTCCTATAGGGATATTATCTATCCATTTTTGCGTGAAAATATTAAATTCTACACATTTCCCTTTTACTAACACCCAAATCGTTTATACAAAGGTTATTACATGCCCAATAATAAATAAGATCCAAGTATTATACAAATGACGACAATAAGCCTTCAGCAGGCCCAAATTAAAATACCCAGCATTGTCTGGGCCTTCATTAATGACCTACGCCCACCAATACCACTATTTAAGTAGCAAGGCAGGGTGGAAGCAGCTTTTATCCGACAGGGTCGGGATCTATATCCACAGGGAGTTATGCAATGGGAGTCGAGTTGCTACTTGATTTAGTGGTGTTTCATGTTCTTAATTTCTCTTCTCAACATAGTTTGGTTTTGTATCTATTCTAAGGTCGAGTCTAAAAAGTAATATTATCTAACTAACTACAATATTTTTGTGGATTTTTATCAAATGATTAAAGGCACTAGGGTTGCAACTTACTCCTAGGCGAGTGACTAATGGGATATAAAATCTAGGATAAGCTTGTGAATTATGGGCAAATGACATAACCTCATACTAAATTACTCACCCAATACCTCCCGGTAATTTGAGTGACTTTTCCCGAATTGGCTTTCTCAAGCCCAATTAGGTGTTTCAAGAAATCAAATGAAATGACTCAAGTCGGGTATCACTATCTCTAGTTTCTACCCTTTTATTGGGGCTATAAATCTCTTGAGTTCACCCCAATACCTTGTTAGCCTATTTACCTAGATTTGGGTCATCTCTCTCAAGAATAACCCTAGTCAAAAAGGCAAAAATTAGTGTTTGGAACCACTAATTCAGTCAATAAAGCATGAAATAGACTAAAAGTCATACACCCAATCACAAATTCAACCAAAAATAGAAGACCCATTAGTTACCCACACTATGGTTGGGTTACAACCTAGCTTGAGGGTCTAGCTACTCATTTTCATGCAACAAGTTAAGATAGATGATGAAATTAAACCCATAAATGTTGATTACAAGAAGAAAATCTAAGAAGTATGGTAGAATGTAAGCTAAAATTACTCAAAAATGGAAGAAAAGAACTATTCCCGAGCTCACTCTCTTTTCTCATGCCCTAAAAATGAGAAAAAGTTGTATTTATACTAGGCTGAAAATACTGGACAAAATTGCCCTTATGGAGATTTCGCTCCCAGCGGAATTCTAAGACCTCCAATGGATTGGCTTTTGCTGCAGCGAAATAATAACCGCTGCAGCATTTCTGGACCTGGGCACTTTCTGAATCTCTATTCCACCCCCAGTGGAATTCTACAGCGCCGCAGCGGTTTGTGAAATCGCGACACCGTAAAAATACCACTAACCGCGCTATTATGAATATCCTAGGTTGGCAAGTCTCTAATCTTAGGAATCCGTTCCCGCCGGATATTTGAACGCAGCAGCGGTGAGGACATCATTGCAGTGGAATTTTGGCGTGGACAGCGGCCCAGCTGGGTCTCTAAAATAGACTCTGAAGTTTAAGCCAGGGCAGCAGATAGCATTCTGCTGCGCGAAGTGACAACCGCTGCAGTGGAATTTTGGCATGGACAGCGGCTCAGCTGGGTCTCAAAAATCTGAAGTTTGAGCCAGGGCAGCGGATGGAATTCTGCTACAGCGAAGTGACAACCGCTGCAGCGAAATATTAGCGCTCTCAGCACTTCTACTGGATTCTGGGCCAGTGCAAGTTCTGCTCCTCTTTGAGTTATTTTTAGTCAATATCTTCAATTCAACTCAAATCCTGTAATTTAAACAACTTGCATCAAATTTCGAGAGTATCTTAATGCAACTTTGCCTCAAAACCTAAGAAAATAAGAGTAAATAAATGGTACAAATCCCTAGTTATCAACTCCCCGAAACTTAAGTCTTTGCTTTTCCTCAAGCAAACAAGATAACTCCCACCTCCGTAAACAAAAGAGAAAGTATTTCAGCTATTCAAATGTGACTTCATCAAGCTTTAATTGGGACTAACAACTACCCTCAACACAAATGCATTATTGACAAGATTATGCAATGACTTTCTTAGTTCACTAGATCTAATGTGACACCAAAGCTTCAAGAGTTGACTCAATTCTTCAAAAAGCTTCTCTCTTTCACCTAAGTCACTGTGGATCCCAGACTCTTTCTCTTCTACTCTCCATGGGCTCATCTCACTGTATAGAATGTACTCTCAGAATTGGGATTATCAAGGGGTGCTCTCTTCACTCTCAAAAGAATGCCACAAGTCTGGCTTTAAGTACCATAGGCTTGCCCCTTGTGTAAATCACCACTAATGAAAGCTCACTCAACTTGAGATCCTATAGGGATTTAACGGGATGTAATGAAGGCTTTTTGAATCAAATTTGGACAGGATGAACTACGTAGAACATCTCTCCTTAAGCACTCCATTTTTCACATTTTGGCTCATGTTTTTCTTTGACTCTTTTAGTCTTAATATCTTCCTTGGGGGACTTAGCGAGACTTGTTGTCGCTCTTTCTTTTACTTGAAGCTCACTTTTCTCCCTTTTTCTTTCTTTTTCACCATTCCAAGACTTTTTAACTTTTCTTTATTGAATCCTTTCAACTCTTTGCTTTTTCTTTTTGACTTGTTTTGCATTTCAACCTTCTCATTGGCCTTTCCTTTTATGAAAATTCCTTTCATCACTATGAATTTCCTCATCTCTCCCCAAACTTATGATTTTGTCTATTATTCATCATGAGTGCTCAAGGAAAGAATGGGTGCCATGAGAGGGTCATTAGAGAACGGATGAAGGTTTGTAATGTGATTTTTGAACAAATAGGCTCAGGCTCAAAAGGGGTTGACTACAGATCTTGTCTTGGTAGGCTATAGAAGTATTTTAATATCAACAGGAAATCAAGGAGGGCCTATGATCATTTTACAAGTCGAGCTAACTTAAGATTTCGCCTATAAAAACACTTGGGGCAAGTTCTAGACTTTCGGGCATGACACTCAGGATATGCAATTCAAACCTCAGGATCGTTAAAGAGAATAGAGTCGAGGGCCCACAATAACTTTGGTTTATATTGAACACTTACATATGGCTATAAACACCATCTGACAATAGTTTTGGTCAACTCAGACTCTAAGGGTCACAACTAGAACTAAACTCGTTTGTAACTTGTCTCTAACCATGAGGTCAAAGGTAAGTATGCTGGTGCCAAGTGAATCTTATTCGAGTCACATTTATTCAATACTTACCAAAACAAAGGAAAACAAAAATGAAAATGAAAAACGGACTCAATCTCTTAAGAAGGTCGTCACACCGTCCGTCGTAGGGAAGAGATGCCCGGTTCGCACAATTTCCACCCCTGGAAAGAACCGTGGCCTTAAGAAAACCAGGGGCTTATTGATAACGCAAAAAGAAAAAAAGAAGCTATAAATTCAAAAAGAAGCTACTAAATGAAATAAGAAGTTAAACTATAAATGGAAAAGCTGAAGAAGTTATAAAGTAAAATTACAAAAAGTAGAAATGAATATGTACAATAGGGGATTAAGGCGAATATACATTAAACGGGGAATGAATACATACATAAGAAGGGAAACTGAATATATACATACCAAAAGTAAAATAACTAAAGGATTAGGTGAGCCAAAGACATACTGAGGGACATATTAGCAGGGAAGCAAGACCATAGTAGATAGAAAAGGTCTTATCGCAGATTAAAACACATTATATATGTAGGATCTCTAACGCACAACAATTATTTCCTATAGGCAGGATCTCTAACGCACAACACTTTGGAGCTTATTTTATCGTCATATCTTAATCATATAGGCATAATTTCTAGGTGAGCAACTCCAAGTAGAATAATTGGAATCCTATAGGCATGATTTCTAGTAGACGATGAGAATTTTAAAGAAACATCAATGACAATTAGTTCCTATAGGGAGGTTTTCTAATAACTCATAACAGTAAATATAATTGTAGCATTTCTACTCATGTTTGCTAAGAGATAGTGTGTGTGTGTGTGTGTGTGTGTGCATCCTCTAATGGCATGGTTTCTACAGTGTACATAGTAGTTGAAAAATAAATATAGCAAATAAATTTACCAAGTCCTATAGACATATTATCTATCCATTTTTGCGTGCAAATATTAAGTTCTACACATTCCCCTTTTACTAACACCCCAATCGATTATAAAAAGGTTATTACAGGCCCAATAATAAATAAGATCCAAGTATTATACAAATTATGACACTAAGCCTTCAGCAGGCCCAAATAAAAATACCCAGCATTGTCTAGGCATTCAGTAACTCTTACATAGCATACCCAAGCTCTAAACAAAGATCTACATTCAACACACGACTCCAGAATCCATAGAGGAGCCCAAAGTCAATTTATTCAAACATAGCATCAAGAGTTGCACCATTTAAATTAGCCAATTCAGGCATACAACATATAACATAATAGAATGGAATGAATAGGAGTAGTTTGGGATTCGGGAATGACTAAGGACCAAACCCTAGTGTGTCAGAGTTCACAAGGGCCTCAATTGGACCCCGAGCAGTGCTCACACTAGGGATGCCAATAATAGAACCTAGGTAGCCTTCGCTTTCAGCCGGCTAAGAAGGAGAAGTTTAGAACAACATAAATAGCAAATGAGGGAGAGTGGACAATGATTGAGGGATGGAGGTTGGGGGGATACACTTATAACCTAAAGTAGACATAGACAAGTTGAGCATACAGAGCGGCTAATCAAGCAGGTCACAGGACGTAGAAGCAGGTTCAAAAGAATTTCAACATTTAGCATAGTAGCACAAAACAGACACATAATGATAGAGTTAGGGGAGAAGCAAGTTTTCAAGATTCGACAGAAGTTATCATGCACAAATACACAATACTAAACAAGTTGAAACCTAAGAAGTCCAAATTATGATAAGTATACATCCTAGTGTCATAAGACAGACATGTTAGCTCTCATCAGGAAGCAAGACTGCATTGAAACATGATAAGGAGCACACATTATGACAAGCCAAGTAATCACTGAAAGAACAAACAATTGGGTGAGCCAAAGATATACTGAGGGACATATTAGCAGGGAAGCAAGATCATAGTTGATAGAAAAGGTCTTATCACGGACTAAAACACATTATATATGCAAGACAATAGTTACAGAGATTCAGAAAAGAGCGGAAAAGTAAGCTCATGTCAAATAGCACATGTAGGTATTCTAGCATTGACATAGTAGACTAATTACCTAAAGAAGGTCCAGATTATGTTAGAAATTCACCCAAATATCATAAGGCAGTTCAAAAAAATTGAGATGACTGTTATAAAACCTCAAACAATCACTAGAGGGGTATGATATTGAGAGAGTATGCGGAGTGACAAAATAGTAGAGAACATGTCATAATTAACAAAGGAAGTCCTAACACCGGTCATTACAAGTGTGAAGCATTCATTACAAAGATTCAGGACAAAGCAAGTAAGCATTCATGCACCAACACACTAGTTAAACGAACTTAAGGAGGTCAGATTATCCAAATTAGACTTAAACAATCTCAGAATTAGCAGTATTAGGAGAAGTTAAATGCTAAAGAGACTTAAAACAAGTGAAAGTTAACATGTATCGTATAAAAATATTAAGCCATGGATTTTAGGGGTGAAAACACATGTAAATCCAAGGATACATAAGAATGAAATTACAAAAGTCAAGTGGCTTACCAGTTAAACGGACAACAATAAAGAAACAAAAGATCCACAAGAACCCAAAACCTCAATGCGTCAAAGTTCCCAAGAGCTTCAAAGAACCCAGGGCAATGTTTGCACCGAGAAAAAGTTGAGTGACAAGGTGTTAATGGCCTTGGCTTTCAGCTAGCCAATACAGAATAAAGAACAAGAAAGTAGCAAAAATCCCAATTTTAGTGAAGAAATCAATTTTCCAAGTCTGTCTTAAAGGGGACTGGGAGGGGTATATAGTGACAGGAATTTACCAAACAAACATGGAAAATATTCGATCAAACACAAATAAGGAAATAAAATATCACATGCAATCAATAGAACCGGAAAAGGAGAAGTCAAAATTTCAAACCCTAGTTGGGTCCAATGACCATGAATCTGGTCGAAAATGCAAGAATCGTTCATTGTAGAGTACATATAGATGAAACATCGGCCAGATCTTCACAAAATTAAATCTAAATCAGGCCCGTCTTGAAAGGTAGAATTTACCAAAATTAGGTAAATATCAAGTAACACCATGAACGCGTGAGTAGTAGCAAAATAAGGCAAGAGAATAATCAAAGGACTCAATATTAGGGCCGGATTCGGAGGGGATTTGAGGGTATTGCGGCTAGGGTTTCTCAGAGATGATAGAGTGTGAGGGAAAGGGGGCGGAAATCTTTAAGGAAATGGGGATTAGGGTTAGAGGTTAGATAATTAAAGGGCGCTGATTGTGGGTCGTTGATCTCTGAGATCAACAGCCAGGATTAAAAGAACAGTAGGGGAGGGTTGAATAAACGGGTCATGACCAGGTTGGTTTAAAAGGGTTGTTTGGTTTGGGCTATAAGGATTGGTCCATGGATTTGGGTCTGTTTGGTCCGAAAGTTAGCTCAAAATTGGGATAGATTTTAAATAAGAGATTAAATGGAAATAATTTAATAAAATAGTTTTAAAAAAATATAAAAATGCTATTTATGCAATTAATAATTTAAAACAGTAGTAGAAGATTACAAAAAGTAAAAAAATATTTTGACCTTGAATAAAATGACAAATGCAATAAATTGCAAAATATAGGCTATTATTGCAAGATTGTGTAAATTACCTAAGAATACTAATATAATTATATGAAATGAATTAAAAAATATTTGAACCCATATATATGAATGAAAATGATAATTTGGATGATTAAGTCATCACAAAAATAATTTAAGAAATAATTAGTAAATATTCAAGTAACTCAAAAGGAAGAAAAAAATTAATTTAAAGCTCTAAAATTATGAAAAATTCTTGTATAAATATTGTAAATTAAATAAGTGCAAAATGATTTTTTGAAAGTATATATATTATTTGAAAAATATATGAGGGCAAAATTGGGTATCAACAATACGTGTAAATGCTTAATATCCTTCCAAGTTTGTTGTGATGTCCTCATCGGGATTGGGAATGACTACATCTTCGCCTTCCCATTTGCAATCCTTTAATACCACATGGAGCGTCTCCTCAGTGAAGATGCAAACATACCTCAACGCCTCTTCACCTCGATCTCCTTGTGCGGAGGCTTTTTCGACCTTGAAGTCATTATCTATGGAGTAGCCTCCGGTGATAAAATTTGTAAGGGGAGGTCCCGGGGCTACTATCAGCAGTCCTGCCCCGGTGCCTGTAACCGAGGATGAAGTCAAAGGTGCAGTATTTTAAGGTACCGATTTCGAAGCCTTAGCCATCTCAATCCGGAAATATGAAGGTTTGAAGGTCTGGTATAAAGGTTCGAAGATTTGGTATGAAGATTTGAAGGTAAAGTATGAAGGTTTGAAGATAAGATATGAAGGCATGAAAAAGTGAAGAACAGATTATGAAGATTTGAAGGATTGATGAACAGATGAAAAACTCGAGGGTAACTCAATAAGGTTCGAAATCAGAAAGTAAAAAGAACAAAAAAAGGAAACCGAAGTGTTTACGAGGAAGGAATAATGAATGCATGAAGTTTCACATTGGTAACTGCCGAGGATGATCAGCTGGCGGCTGGCTCGTGTCCAAAATCAGAGCGATGTAACTGATGGGATGTTTCAGCTCGTCAACTTGCTTATGGTGTACGAAGGAAGGAACCGGGGTCAATTAGCCGCTTCTCAAATTTCTACAAATCTACTCCCCGAGAAGTAAGGGAACTATCTGTGTACGGATAAAATCGAGGATAAAAGTTTTCCCCGATTTTCCGATGAAGAAACGAGGAACAATGTGATTCGATGATGGCTCTAGTAAGGCCGAGGGTGCCCGCAGATCGGAGCCCGGGGGTGGACGAATGGTACGTCAGGAATTGAGCATGGCCAAACACGGAAAGAATCAGGCTCGAGCGAATCGAAGAATTGGGTTTAAAGGGAAGACGATTAAAGAAGACAAACGAGGAACTAGAATATCCGCCACCAGCCGGATATTACGGCACGAATCACGCCCGATATTAAATGTGGATCGTGTTTCCTTAGGAAAAAGAGGAAGGAAAGGATTTTTACCTTATTTAGACTTGTATTAGGGTTAAAACTCTTCTACTATCCTTTTTATTTTTGGGGTCACTACTGGCACGCATACCAAAGAAATAATGTTTACTTGTCTTTTAGCAATTGTTCAAGTGTTTTTCAAGCTGTTCATCCATTCAGTTGCGACCGAGCTCAATTCCCAGGGCTCGATTAGAACGGTCTTTAACATTAAAATCTAGCGTCATGCTTAATTACTTCGTCATATTTGGTTTGATCATTTTGTTTTCCTTTAATTCGATTACAAACTGTTCTTTGGTCATTCGTGATAAATTAAACCAGGTATCCTTTAAACCGCGTACAAATTTAATCGTTACTCATTTTAAGGGTAATCAAATATATCCACTTGTACTGGACGAACTGTGCAAATTTTATGATAATGTAACGACCTGGTCGGTCGTTTTAAGAATTTGCGCCTCAATCCCCTATTTACTGCTTCTCCCATGTCTATTTATGTTATTGGAACTTGTCGGAGCGTTGAGTGATGAAATCCGGGGTGATTTTGGACACATAGTCCATAAATGTGGAATTTAGCTTTAGAAATCTGGTCGTAGCTAAAGCTTTGTGAAGACGGATCCAGAATGGAATTATGTCGACTGTGTTAGCTCCGTTGGGTGATTTCGGGGTTAGGAGCATTCTCAAAATGTGTTTTCAAGGTCGGTTGTGCATTTAGGCTTGAATTGGCGAAAGTTAGAATTTTGGCGATTTCGGCCGATAAGTGAGATTTTGATATCGGAATCGGAATGGATTTATGAAAGTGGAAGAAGGTACATAATGTCGTTTATGACATGTGTGCAAAATTTTAGGTCATTCGGATGAGTTTAGACGTGTTTCGGTGTCGGATGTGAATTTTAGAAATTTCCTAAGTTCGTAGACTTGAATCTATGCATAATTGATGATTTTGATGTTATGAGATGTATTTTTAAGGCTCGACCAAGTTTGAACAAGGTACTAGTGTCAGTTAGTAGGTTTGGTTGAATTCTCGGGGGCCTCGGGGTTGTTTCGGATGCCCAACGGGTGAGATTTGTGAAATTGAGAACAGCTGAACCATTCTGGTTCTGGTGTCTCGCACCTGCGATGGTATTTCCGCAGGTGCAGACACGCAGGTGCGAAGGGGGTGCCGCAGGTGCAACCCCAGGCCATTAAAGGAATTTCCGCACCTGCGATGGTATTTCCGCAGGTGCGGGAACGCAAGTGCGAAAGGGGTGCCGCAGGTGCTACCCAAGGTCACTTAATGAACTTTCGCACCTGCGATTGGGTTTCTGCAGGTGGCACCGCAGGTACTATCCCAGTGTCGCAGGTGCAAAATATCTGGGCAGTTTATACCAAAAATCCGAGGGTTTGAATTTCATAATTCCAAAATCGATTGTGAGCTCGGAACTTGGTGATTTTCAGTGGAATTTGAAGAAGAGGATCATAGGTAACGTTTTCTAACCTTAATCCCTTTATATATCATTAATCTCTACCATTTTTCTCAATCTAATCAAGGAAATTGGATGAAAAATCATGGAAATGGGATGAAATCTTCCCAAGTAAAAATCTGAGGATTTAGGGAGATTTAGAAGTCGGATTTTGTTGATTCTTGTTCGAGTGGGTTTATGAGCGAATGGGTGTTCGGGAAATATAGATTTTACCCGATTCCGAGACGTGGGCCCGGGGGACTTTTTGGGCGAATTTCCTAATTTTGCGTATTAGCTTATAAATAATTAGCTGTTTTGTTCCCTTGAAGTGATATTTACACCATGCAATCGGTTTGAATAGATTGGGGCCACCCAGAGTAGATACTCGTGGTAAGAGCTTGGTATTGAGTTGATTAGCGCAGTCCAAGTTGGCTTGCCTAATTCTGTGTTGGGGACTTTCCCTTAGGCATTTTTATACTGATTTTGTTATGTGGACGCCGTGTACGCGAGGTGACGAGTGCGTACACGGGCCATTGTTGCTAAAATCCTATTTTACTCCCATGAATCGCTCATTTTCATTCATATATTACTGTTTCCTATCTTAATTGAGTAGATAGCCTAAGAATAAACGTGCCTACCTGTTCCGAATGTGGAGTACTCACGCCCTTTCCTGCGCATGTTTTCCCCATGTGCAGATCCAGGTACCAGCACCCAGTATCGTGGCTAGGAATCATCTAACAGCAGCCAGGAGACACGCGAGGTAATTCTGCCGCGTCCGCAGAATCCCACAAGTCCCCTTCTACTCTAGTATAGGCATAGAAGACTTGTATATTTTTCCACTGTTTCATTGTATAGAGCTACATTTAGTAAAGATCTTGTGACTATGGTGAAATTCCGGGTTTTGGGAAGTATAAATGTATATGCCGAGCAGCTATGTTACATCTACTTGAAATATTTTTCTGTCTTTATTTTATTGATTCTGTCATTTCTGCAAATTTTAGGCTTACCTAGTCATAAAGACTAGGTGCCGTCACGATACCTTTCGGATGGTAAATTGGGTCGTGACAGATAAGCTAATATAAAATGAAACAATAATTTAGAAAACACTAATATCTTGAGTGTAAGTTGAGTGTTGAGCCGAGGGAAGCGGGCAGGGACGTGAGGCTTGGATCGCAGGTCATTTCCAAGAGCGGCAATTTCAAGTACCTTGGGTCAGTTATCCATGGGGGTGGGGAGATCGAAGAGGATGTCACACACCGTATAGGGGTGGGGTATATGAAATGGAGGTTAGCATCTGGAGTCTTGTGTGACAAGAAAGTGCCTCCGCTACTCAAAGGTAAGTTTTATAAAGTGGTGGTTAGGCCGGCCATGTTGTATGGGGATGTGTGTTGTCCAGTTAAGAACTCACATACCCAGAAGATAAAAGTAGCAGAGATGAGAATGTTGAGGTGGATGTGCGAGCACACTAGGATGGATAAGATTAGGAATGAAGATATCACTACAAGAAATCAGACTTTTGGTGGCGACTAAAGTCGCTAAAAAAGACCAGATTATCGCACTAATTATTTTTAGCAGCGACTTTAGGGTTGCTGCTAGTACTACTGTTACTAAATATTTCTTGTGACGACTCATGACGGTCGCCACAATAAATACATATTTGTGGCGACCAAATCTGCTACTAAAAATAAACAAAGACGCGACAAAAAATGATACAAAATATGAATTTCAAGTAAGTCGCCGCTGAAAATAAGGCTTTAGTGGCGAAAAATGTTGCCACGAAAATTTTAATAGCAACTTTAGCTCGCTGCCCTCTAGAAATTTCTTGTATGTGCCCTTATACCTTTTAGCGGCGACTTTAAGTCGCCACCAATACCAACTTTTTGTTAAAAAAAATTAACGAAAAATATATTTTACCGTTAATTATCTAATATATAATAGTAATCCATTACCAATAAAAAGATAATACCAAATACATTTCTCAAGAATAGTAGTCTAAGAACTTTTCATTACTTAAGTTTCATAATAGAATGAAAATACTTCATACATATTATGGTATTTACACATGAAAACAAAATAATCACCAACATCTTCAGACTCCTTGCCAACCATTCCCATCATAACAAATGTTGTCCTTGGAATCGAAAAAACTAAAAATAAATGAAAGAAATGCTTCATCTTAAAAACTTAAAATTGATTTGAGAAATTCTAACACCATCTTAAAAGATCACGAGTATAAGAAATTCTATTCTTTCCGAGTATTTAGCTTTCAATAGAAACATTTTAGTCACTATCAAGGTATGTACAATAAATAATTTTAAGTAGTTGAACTTTTCATTTACTTTTTTTCTCTATGAATATAAACTGATTAAGCACTTACTGAGGCAATCGCTTAAGTAGCTCAAATATTCTAAATATCTTTAAACACTTGCGACGTGCCCTACGATGAACATGTCCAAATGAAATTAGTATTTCCAAGTGTCACTGCATATTTACAGAAAATTTAGTCACTTTGAATAACATCAGACATTGAGACTTGTTAATAAAAGGTAATAAAGTCCATAATTGCATCTAAGATGATTTTCAATTCAATTTTAGTGCCACAACATGAAAATGGACATAAGCAAGATAATTTATCATTCTTTATATTGATAAGTTATCTGTTACTTATTCATTCTCGTTCTTAACATTATATTTATTTTTGCACGCATCTAGATAATCCTAAGAGTATGCTTTCCATGTAAACTTCACCTTTTGATTAGTCTTTACGTAACATATAGCTATGTAATTCAAAACCTTCTATTAGAAATACTTTTATTGCTACAAAGAATCCAAGATTGTGGAATCACGACAACCAAAAGAGCAAACGAAATCGAAGGCAACAATGAAAAAATACAGAACACATTGAATACACAGACTAGCATATGGTTTGCCATAAGCAAAGCAACAAGCCTTCATCTCAATGCGGGTAACAAATCGCTTCATCACTGAAGTTATCTCTTTTACTTTCTCAAGATAGCAGTGACTAATAAGGCTCTTACAACTTATGCGTGTAGTAAATTTCATTAGCAACAGAAAAAGAAGACACATAAGCTTACCTTAGTGGCAGTAGGATGATCTGATGAAACAATCTTACTAGCCATATATAGAAACTGAAGATGAGAAAGAACTCGAACGACCACAAAAGTAATCCTTCTAAAACTGGTAAACAAGATTCAGCGGATTACAGAAAAAAATGGACAATCAAATAAAAATAGTGTTCTCAGATAAAAAGAGTCATACCTATAGATAGTGGCACTTGTTTAATGAAGACATCATGTGGATATGCAAGTAATGCTAAAATCCAAAAATTCACTAAGGATTGTTACAAATCAGTGATAAAACAAATAAAGCGATATAAAATAATGAGGCAAAGTTCAAAAAGGGCTTGAAGGACTCATTCTTTTTCTAGAACAACATGTTAATTAGATCAAATTACTTAAATAATTTGCATCTATAGAAATTCTACTAATCTGTATCAAGCACATATTAGTGGACAAAGAAATTGAAGAAAATTTATGATAAAGTGAAATATCAATTGTATAATATCAAGTCTTCCAGATTACACTTTTAGTTAGGAAAAGTATGCCTTAGAGCCATGATGACAACGCTAAATTGCCACTAAACGAGGCGAAACGGTAAATATATTTTGAACCTCGCTTCAGGGTTTAAGCGCGCTCTAAGCGCACCTTTGATAACACTGCTAATGAATGGTTTAAAACTAATTTTCCACAAAATGTTGACCTGCTCTAAATTCAAGTGACCAAGCCCTTTTGATAAAGACCTACCATCTAACTATTAAAATGTCTGACAACTACAAAGAAAACCACGAATTTCACAAAGTTCACATTCATAGAAGGAGCAAATGGTAGATAATACAGTACCTTTGAAAAAACTAAAGTAAATAAGAATATCAAAGTTTATTTGTTCAATAAGACACCTCAAACATATTAAATCTAGAAAAGGCAATGGAAAAGATGGAATGAGTCCCAGAAAAGAAAATTTACTACCACCAAATGCATTATAACTCTTCCTAATTCTAACCTCAGCCCAAAATAGGAATAACTTAAAAAAATTATGAATGCAATTAAATTGAAACGGTATCACAAATAGAAAATGAGAAAAACAGTAAATGTTCTTTGGTTCTGTCACGACACGAATTTCCCACCGTCGGGACTGTGATGACGCCTAACATTGAACCCGCTAGGCAAGCCAACATTAATGTTTATTTACGTTATTCATTTATTTTTAACAAATAACGGGTGATATACAAATCAACGGAAATAAAAGTGCGAAACAAAACAAGGTCTAACAAATTGATTATATACCATTACGAAACTCATAATACTAAACCCAGAATCTTGGTGTCACAACTTCACGGACTGTCTATGAATACTACATATAAAGGTCTGAACAAAATAAATACATATGTCTCAGAATAAAGAAGAACATAATGGAAATAAGGTAGGAGGGGACGCCAAGGCCTGCGGACTCCTGCAGGACTACCTCGGGATCTCCAAATGGACTGAAGGCAGTCTCCTCACTCTAAGGTCTGTAGGGTCCTGTACCGGAATCTGCACAAAAGTGCAGAGTGTAGCATCAGTACAACCGATCCCATTAAGTAAGTGTCGAGCCTAACCTCGGCGAAATAATGATGAGGCTAGGACTCGACAACCAACTAAACCTGTGCATTTTAATCATATACGGAGAAATAATAACAACAAGAAATAAGCAGCTAAATACAAAGAAAGGGGAACATGCTGAGGGGAGGAAATATCAAATGATGGAAATAACGAAGTAAAACAACAAATTAGATATCAATTTAAACAACAGATGTAATAGCACAAAACAAGTGCACGGCATCACCCTTCGTGCTTTTACTTTCTTCCTCACAAAATAATAAATAGAATGCATGGCATCACCCTTCGTGCTTTTACTCTTATCATCACTATAAATTAATAGAAACGGCACGGCACGGCATCATCCTTCGTGTTTTTAATATCATAATATGGCACGACATCATCCTTCGTGCTTTTAACATCATAATTTGGCACGACATCACCCTTCGTGCTTTTACCCTCTCTCACAATATCATACACGACATTACCCTTCGTGCTTTACACTCTTCCTCACCCAAACAAAATAATAACAACAATCCGGCAAGGAAATCAACAATACAAACCACAATGATAAATCCATAACGTCCCGGCAAGGGAGTCAACAGTAGAATCAATATCATCCCGGCAAGGAAAAAGCAGTCATAACCAATCTCACCTAGTTACTCAATTTCACGTAGTAATCCTCAACTTGAACCAATACTCAACAATGATCAATACCAACGAAAACACCACCAATATAGATAATTGTCAAATTAAACTCAAGTAATGCTTAATGAAAAATCACATAAATCACAATATTTGAATCATGGCATGCTTGACACCAACATATAGATACTCGTCACCACACCTATATGTTGCACATTATACTAATAGGTAGCAAATAAGACACAATACCTATTCCCTCAAACTAAGGTTAAGCCAAACACTTACCTCGAATTCCACGACCAAAATCAAGCCTCAATTACCGCTTTCCCTTTAGAATTCGCCTCCAATTCAATTTTATCTAGACATAATCAGCTTAACAATATCAATAAATGCTAAATAATTCAACCCAACGCTTAATTATGAGTTTTCTATCATTCTTCCCAAAAATTCAAAATTCGACCCCGAGCCCGCTTGGTCAAAACACGAGGTTCGGACCAAAACTCGATCACCCATACACCCACGAGCCCGAATATATAATTAGTTTCGGAATCTGACCCCAAATCGAGGTCTAAATTTCAAAATTTGTAAAATCCCTAATTTCTACCCTTCAAGAACAAGATTTAGGCCTAGAAATCTAATGGGTGTTAATGGAAAATGAAGAAAACGAGTTTAAGAACACAAACCTAGCACTTGGTGGTGAAATCCCCCTTCAAAAATCGCCCCTAAACTTCCTTGGTTTAGAAAATATGAAGTTATGGCTAAAATCTCGTTATTCTACTTTTTTAATTGGGTTGGACAGACCTTCTACGCGTTCGTGTGAGGTCTGTCGCGTTAGCGTAGGCTCACTCCCCTGACCTTCGCGTTCCCGTGCCTCTGGCCGCGTTCGCATAGGGTTCCATCTCCCCCCTCCCTAGATCCCATAAAGCAGCGCGTTCGCCGGGGCCTAGACGCGTTCGCGTAAAGCAACCTACCCAGGGCTCCACGTTCGCGTCGTGGCCAGTGCGTTCGCATAGAGTAAATCCCAGCCCCACTACTCTTCGCGTTCGCGTGGGTTACCACACGTTTGCATAGAACAAAACACCAGACACCAGAAACAGCACCCTCACCAGATTTTCTAAGTCCAAAAACACTTCGACACCCATCCGAAACTCACCCGAGCCCTCGGGGCTCCAAACCAAACATGTGCACAACCTTAAAAACATCCTACGGACTTACTCGTGCGATCAAATCGCCAAAATAACATCTTAAACAACGAATTTAGCATAAAAATCAAAGGAAAATCTCAAGAACTTTCAAAGTTTCAAATTTCATAACTACAGGTCCGAATCACGTCAAATGACCTCCGTTTCTTACCAAATTTTACAGGCATCACCCAAATACCATATTAAACCTTACTGCGCTCCGAAACCAAAATACGGGCCCCATACCATCAATTTCAAATATAATCAAATTTCCAAAAACTCTTATAATTTCGGTAAAATAATTTCTTTCAAAAATTCATTTCTCTGTCTTAGAACCTCAGAATTCAATTCCGGGAATACGCCCAAGTCCCATATTTTTCTACGGACCCTTGGGGACCGAAAAATCACAGGTCCGGGTCTGTTTACCCAAAATATTGTCCAAGGTCAACTTAAATTCAATTTTAAAGGCAAAATTAGCACTTCTCTCAGTTTTTCATATAAAAGCTTTCCGGATATACGCCTGGACTACGCACACAAAACGAGGTGAGATAAAAGGAGGTTTTCAAGGCGTCGGAACACATTTTTGACTTATAAAATGAGAGATGACCTTTTGGGTCATCACATTCTCCACCTCTAAAGTAAATATTTGTTCTCGAACGAACATAAAAAAAGTACCTGAATCGGGGAAAAGATGGGGATACCGGCTCCGCATATCGGACTCGGACTCCCAGGTAGTTGCCTCGGCAAGATGACCTCTCCACTGAACACGAATCGAAGGATAACTCTTCGATCTCAACTGACGAACCTGCCTATCTAATATGGCTACCGGCTCCTCCTCATAGGTCAAATACTTGTCCAACTGAATACTGTTGAAGTCTAACACATGGGCTGGATCACCGTGATACTTACGAAGCATAGACACATGAAACACTGGATGCACAGCTGATAAATTCGGTGGCAGCGCAAGTCTGTAAGCCACCTCTCCCACTCTATCAAGGATCTCAAAAGGACCGATGTACCTAGGTCTTAGCTTGCCCTTCTTCCCAAATCTCATCACGCCCTTCATGGGTGACACCCGAAGCAACACCCGCTCTCCGACCATGAATGCCACATCACGAACTCTGCGGTCGACATAACTCTTCTGCCTGGACTGAGCTGTACGAAGTCTATCTTAAATGATCTTAACCTTATCCAAGGCATCCTGCACTAAGTCTGTACCCAACAACCGAGCCTCTCCCCGCTCAAACCACCCAACCGGTGACCGACACCGCCTACCATATAATGCCTCATAGGGAGCCATCTGAATGCTCGACTGATAGCTGTTGTTATAGGCAAACTCAGATAATGGCAAGAACTAATCCCAAGAACCTCCAAAGTCAATGACACAGGCTTGTAGTATATCCTCCAAAATATGAATAGTAAGCTTGGACTGTCCGTCCGTATGAGAATGAAATGATGTGCTCAACTCAACTCGCATGCCCAACTCACGCTGAACTGCCCTCTAGAATTGCAAGGTAAACTGCGTACCTCGGTTAGAAATAATAGACACGGTCACACCATGAAGACGAACAATCTCCCTAATGTAGATCTCTGCCAATCTCTCCGAAGAATATGAAACTGCCACATGAATGAAATGCGCTGACTTGGTCAGCCTATCCACAATAACCCATACTGCATCGAACTTCCTGTGAGTCCATGGGATTCCAACAACAAAGTCCATGGTGATACGCTCCCACTTCCACAAAGGAATCTCAATTTGCTGCAACAATCCACCAGGTCTCTGATGCTCGTACTTTAACTGCTGAAAATTCAAGCACCGAGCTACATATGCTACAATATCCTTCTTCATCCTCCTCCACCAATAATGCTGCCGCAAATCCAGATACATCTTTGCGGCGCCTGGATGAATGGAGTACCGGGAACTATGGGCCTCCTCTAATATCAACTCACGAAGTCTATCCATATTGGACACACAAATACGACCCCGCATCCATAAAACTCCATCATCACCAACTGTAACCTGCTTGGCATCACCGTGCCGCACCGTGTCCCTAAGGAAACACAAATGAGGATCATCATACTGCCGATCTCGAATACGATCAAATAATGAAGAGCAAGCAACTGAATAAGCTAGAACACAGCCGGGCTCAGAAACATCCAATCTCATGAACCGATTGGCTAAAGCCTGAACATCTAAAGCAAGTGGTCTCTCCCCGACTAAATATATGCAAGACTACCCATACTGGCTGACTTCCTACTCAAAGCATCGACCACCACGTTGACCTTCCCCGGATGATATAAGATGGAGATGTCATAGTCCTTCAACAGCTCCAACCATCTTCTTTGCCTCAAATTCAACTCTTTCTGCTTGAACAAATATTGCAAACTCTTATGATCCGTGAACACCTCACATGACACGCCATACAGATAATGCCTCCAAATCTTCAGCGTGTGAACAATGGCTGCTAACTCCAAATCATGAACTAGATAATTCTTCTCGTGGTTCTTCAACTGATGCGAAGCATATGCAATAACCTTGCCATCCTACATCAACACTGCACCAAGTCCAACCCGAGATGCATCACAATACACAGTATATGGCCCTGAACCTGTGGGCAAAACCAACACCGGCGCCGTAGTCAAGGTTGTCTTGAGATTCTAGAAGCTCGCCTCACACTTCTCTGACCACCGGAACTGTGCACCCTTCTGAGTCAACCTGGTCATCGGGGCTGCAATAGATGAAAACCCCTCTACAAACTGACGGTAATAGCCCGCCAAAACCAAGAAACTCCGGATCTCTATAGTTGATGTGGGTCTAGGCCAATCCTTGACTGCTGAAATCTTCTTAGGATCCACCTGAATACCCTCCGCCTGATATAACATGACCCAGAAATGCAACTAAACTCAACCAAAACTCACATTTTGAAAACTTGGCATATAACTGATTGTCCTTCAGATTCTGGAGAACGACTCGAAGGTGCTGCTCATGCTCTCTCGGCTGCGGGAATAAATCATAATATCATCAATAAGACAATCACAAAGGAATCTAAATAAGGCCTGAACACTCGGTTCATCAAGTCCATGAAAGTTGCTGGGGAATTTGTCAACCCGAATGACATCACTAAGAACTCATAATGCCCGTACCGAGTGCGAAAAACTGTCTTAGGGATATCGGATGCCCTAATCCTCAACTGATGGTAGCCAGATCTTAAATCAATCTTCAAAAATACCTTGGCACCCTGAAGCTGATCAAAAGAATCATCAATCCTCGGCAACAGATACTTATTCTTGATGTTAACCTTGTTCAACTGTCGATAATCTATGCACATCCTCATCGACCCATCCTTCTTCTTAACAAACAACATCGGCACACCCAAGGTGAGACACTAGGCCTAATAAAGCCTGTATCAAGAAAGTCCTGCAGCTGTTCTTTCAACTCCTTCAACTCTGGGGGGGCCATACGATATGGCGGAATAGAAATGGGCTGAGTGCCCGGAGCCAAATCAATACAAAAGTCAATATCCCTGTCGGGTGGCATACTCGGCAGGTCTGCAGGAAACACCTCAGGAAACTCACGGACAATGGGCACAGACTTCATAGAAGGAACCTCGGCACTAGAATCACGAACATAGGCCAAATAGGCCAAACACCCATTCTCGACCATACGCTGAGCCTTCATATATGAGATAACCCTGCTGGAAGAATGACCAGGAGTCCCTCTCCACTCCAGTCGAGGAAACCCTGGCAATGCTAAGGTCACAGTTTTGGCATGACAGTCAAGTATGGAATGATAAGGCGACAACCAATCCATCCCCAAAATAACATCAAAATCTACCATATCAAGGAGTAGAAGATTCACACTGGTCTCAAGACCACCAATAACCACTACACACGAACGGTAGACACGATCTACCACAATAGAATCACCCACCGGTGTAGACACATATACAAGAGTACTCAGAGAATCACGAGGCATAACCAAATAAGGAGAAAAATAAGATGACACATAGGAATATGTGGACCCTGGATCAAATAAAGCTAAAGCATCCCTGCTGCAAACTGAAACCATACCTGTGATAACCGCATCGGAGGCCTCAGCCTCAGGTCTGGCTGGAATAGCATAACAATCGGGGTTGGGCCCCACCAATCTGAACTACATCCCTGGGACGGCCTCCTGTTGGCTGACCTCTACCTCTAGAAGCCTGGCCTCCACCCCTAACTTCCTGAACTCCACCTCTAACACCTCGACCCCCACCTCTGGCTGGTTGAGCGGGTGGTGGAACACCTGGTGCGGTAACCATGGCACGAGAATCCTGGTGCTGAGAACTGCTCGGGGCTCGAGGGAAAAATCTATCAATGTATCCCGGACCACCACAAGTATAACAAGATCTCGGCTGCTGAGACTGCTGGCCTTGAAACTGACCTTGACGACCTGAGTAACCACCCTGAAAACTCTGGACCGACGGTGCACTGATAGGAGCTGGTGGTGCACCGTAGGGCAACTGATCAGAATACTGCCTGTGGGAACCATGGCCACCTGGAGCACTGCGAGATACCTGAAGTGCTGACTGAAATGGACTAAGAGGATGGCCCCTACCAAAAGATCCCCTGCCTCCAGATGAGACACCACTTAACCGGCCAAAATGACGGGCCTCTTGTCAGACCCCTGACCACTCCCCGGTGATAGAACCATCTCGACTCGTCTGGCCCCATTGGCTGCATCTTGAAAGGAAATATCACTCCCTGCCTCTCTAGCCATCTGCAATCTGATCGGCGAAGCTAGTCCCTCAATAAACCTCCTCCCCCTTTCTCGGTTGGTGGGAAGTATCATAATAGCATGACGGGCCAAGGTAATGAATCTGGTCTCATACTGAGTGACGGTCATAGAACCCTGCTGGGGACGCTCAAACTGCCTCCTATAATCCTTTCTCTGAGTGATAGGGAGAAACTTCTCCAGAAACAAATGGGAGAACTGGGCCCAAGTCAAAGGCGGTGATCCAGCTGGTCTAGACAAACAATAATCTCTCCACCAGGTCTTGGCGGGACCTGACAGACGAAAAGTAGCAAAGTCGACCCCATTGGTCTCCACTATCCCCATGTTCCGTGAAACCTCGTGGCAGCTATCCAAATAGTCTTGGGGATCCTATGAAGATGCACCGCTATAAGTAGTAGTAAACAGCTTGGTGAACTGGTCCAACCTCCACAAAGCATCAACAGAAATAGCTTCTCCATCACCGGTCTGAGCCACAATACCCGACCGAACTACCCCAGCTGTCTGAGGTGCTGGAGTTTGGAACTGAAAAGCCAACTGCTCCGGAGTGCGAGTAGCGAGAGTCTGGGCTCCTCCCTAGCCTGAGAGACGGCTGGTGCTGTAGGAAGTAAACCTGCCTGAGCAACGCTCTCCATGAGGCCCAGTAGACGGACCAGAGTATCCGTTTACCCAAAATATTGACTGAAGTCAACTTAAATTCAATTTTAAAGGAAAAATTAGCATTTTTCTCAGTTTTCATATGAAAGCTTTCCGGATATACGCCCGGACTGCGCACGCAAAATGAGGTGATATAAAAGGAGGTTTTCAAGGCCTCGAAACACAGTTTTGACTTATAAAATGAGAGATGCCTTTTTGGATCATCACAGGCTCAGAAGTTATTAAAGCTACAAATACCAGACATTGATAGCGAAACAATAAGATGAAAATACTTGGATTCTCAAACAATCAATGTACTGAAGGCACCGACACGCACACATTTATTTATTTACTTCTGAGTCCACATATATTTGAACATAAGGGAAACAAAACAAGAAAAAGATGTAATTACAGAAAAATTAGCAATTCATCCATAAATTGTTGCAATAATCTGCACAACACAACTGAAGAGTTTTATACCTAAAACTTTCATCTCAAGATTACATCTAATGATTTTAGGGTTGAATATGTTTGACGTATACTCTTGAAATATTGATATCAGTAGTTAGGAAAACACTCTTACCTTCCTCATTCGATAAAGAATAGAAAGAGACGGGAGACGTACAAAGTCCCTGAGAAGTGAAGCTAGGGCAGAGGAGATACAGATTACTTCGAAAGAGAGCAAGATAGTTGTTTAGACAAGAAGGAGAAGAAGTGGGAACATACCGACGATTACAATCACTGGCCACAACAGTAAACTAGATCTGAGAAGAACAAGGGTTGTAAGGGCTAGGGTTTTGTTTATCGTTTGTTACATTGGGGGGGGGGGG
>ML339557.1:32117-86489 GCA_005239505.1 Nicotiana paniculata
GGCGGGGACACTGAATGAAAGGAAGAGAATAGACAATAAATGAAACTAAATGAGAGTCTTACTTATTTCTTTTGTTGCGGTGTAATTTTTTTTTTTTTAAATTTTAAGACAGATTTAGCAGCAATTGAAATATCGCCACAGGAGCTTTACTTATTGGGGCGACAAGTTGCCTCTAAATATTCTTTAGTGGCGACTTCTGACTGATCGCTACAAATACATTGTCAACCAAAAATTTTGTTGTTGAGAAAGAGAGAATAAGGCATATTTGTGGCGATATATTTTTAGTTGCCACTAAAAATATTAATATTGTGGCATGTTTTTGAGTCACCACATTAAACCTGATTTCTTGTAGTGTATTCAGGAGAAGGTATGTGTGGCTCCTATTGATGACAAGATGCGGGAAGAGAGACTCAGATGGTTCGGGCATGTTCAAAGGAGGAGCTTGGATGCCCCGGTAAGAGGTGTGAGCGGTTGGCACTGTTGGGTACGAGGAGAGGTAGATGGCGGTTTAAGAAGTATTGGGGAGAGGTGATCAGGCGGGATATGACGAGACTTCAGATCTCCGAGGACATGGCACTCGATAGGAAGCTATGGAGGTCGAGCATTAAGATTGTGGATTAGGAGGTAGTTGAGCATATTTAGTTTTTCAGTGTGAGGCGAGGCTGATGGGATTTAGTCTTAGACTGCTAGTGGTCAGTGTTGTGTTTACACTACTCATCTATTTTTATAGTGCCGAGCATTATTTACTGGTCATTATTTCTGCCTTTCATCCATTCACCGGTTCTTGTGTTGCTGTATTATTTCCATTCTGGTATTGATATATTTTCTCTTTTTGTCTTTTCATCTTCTTGAGCTAAGGATCTATCGGAAACAGTCTCTCTACCCCATAATATCTGCGTACACATTACCTTTCCCAAATCTCACTTGTGGAACTATACTAGGTCGTTATTGTTGTTGTGGTTGACAGTGGCAAACGGTGTTGATAGGTTTTGAAAGAAGTCGTGAAAAAGGTCATGACTTTTTGCCTTTAGATATATTTAGTGTTCGTCAATTCAGTCAAAAAGTGCTTAAAAGCTGATTTAACGAAGGTTCAATATGGACGGGGTGGATTATGTGAGTTAAAAACTTTGGATAAAAAGGTTTATGTTTAATAAACTATTTTTCAACTATGATTTAGAATAACCCTCCGTTATGGAGATCCTTTCCTTAGGGTCAAGGACAAATACAATACAGTTTTGTTAAAGAACTATGCTTCCAGAATTTCTCTAAATATATTCTTCTAAAAGTAACTAAAATGTTTACAAGGATGAAAAATAAGTAGGCTAATATTCCTCTTTCTTTCAAAAGATAAAATAGTAAACTACACATGAAAAAAATATATATATATATTCTCACTCACATCCATGAGAGTGAGTGAAAAGAAAAAATTGAATATTTGTAAAGGATGTAATTGTTGTCCTTTCTGCTATCTCTAAATGAATTTATCCAGTCATCATTTGGAGACTATAGTCTAAAAAACTCTCTCTCCAGTGGCATAGACATTCCAAAAGATGGCAGTGACAAAGTAGAGGCAAGCAGTGAGAGATAAGAATGCTTGGAAAGATCCTAGCCACTGTACAAAGAAGCCTGTTCCTATTGTGCTTATTATAGCTGCCAGTGTCCCTGCTGAATTTGAAATCCCTGTTTCATAAGAGAAAAAAACATGTTAGGTGTTTAGGACTTGTTTGTTTTCAAGTATAAGAAAATTTAATATCCATCGTATTATATAAACAAACACATATTTGTTTTGACAGATACATACCATGTAGAAATCCTGCATACTGAGGTGCAATATCCTATCCAAAAAAGAAAAAGGCAAGATAAGTAAATTGACTTTCAGAGTAAAGTTAACTGTCAATAAGTAGCTTTAGAGATAAGTTAAAAGGAAGAATCAACAATTGAAATATGAGCTTACTTGCATATTAAGTAGAAAACCAGCTTGGCTGAAAGAGCTGAAGCTCAGGGCTATAGTTATCATCACTGCTGCAACCTCAGGTGTTTTGGCATAATTCAAGCAGAGCAAAGACACCCCGGGACCAATGAAACCAATAGACTGCAATATTTTAAAACAAAGTAGACGTTGGAATTCGTTAAAAAGTTCAATGCACATCATGAATATGGCAGATTGACATGAATAATGGACTAAGATTTTGGATCTGCCACACCCCTTATAAGAAGAAAAAAATGGATTATCAACATAACTTTCATATCTATGAATGATAATTGAGGAGTACAAGTGCGAGGAAATGAAGAAATACACTTGTGCTGTGTAAATGTAATAAGTATATCATTTGCTGGTCATGAATGTCTTCTCAAAGAAGGCGTAATTTGTTGCAAGAACACCATATCATTATAGGCCATTTCTTGCGATCTCTAAAGACTACTTAAACTGCAGATTTTAACATTATGTTACCGAACAAAGTTATTTCCCCTTTATGCAGCTGTTACAAATGGCAGACAAGTTACCTGCATGACTTTCCTGACGAATGTCAATGAGTACCCTGCTTTGATTAGGAAATCTGATGCAGCTCCAGCAACATAGCCTGAGAATGCCATTGTGCCCCATGGCACTGCACTAAACCAAGCTGCTTGCTTCAAATTCACATTAAAAACCTGGCAACAAAGAAAACAATTTCTCTCAAGCAGATATCAACAAGACTTCTGACAAGATTTTTCTGAAAAATAGGCCCTTAGTCTAAACACCTATGGTCCTAGTGTATTTGCAGCACAAGATAAAGAATGTAACTTATAACAAATTATCTGGACGGAACATTTCTTTATCTTCTAAGCAGAATTGAACCCATGCAAGATCTTCTGCCTTGCCACAGGCGAAAAGGCAAATGAAATAAGGGAATTGTGACTCACCGTTTTGAAATAAACAGGCATCCAGGAGAGAAGAACAAAATATCCCTGCAACAAGTTAAAGATTTTTAAAGTCAACTACACTATCTTCAAATTTCAAATCGTTTATCGCCAAATGTAACATCAACGCTTTGGTACCAAGAAGGAACCAAGTCAAAGAAAGAGGGGTTACCCAATTATTAGTGATGTTAGCGAAGATAATAGCCCAGGTAGGCATTTTTGACAACAGAAGTCGCAGTGGTGGAAGATCTCCTTTTTTCAGAGGAGGAGAATCTGATTTCCCTGCTTGGATTAACCTCAACTCTGCTTTTGTTATAGAATTGCTTTCTTGTGGATCATTCGTCACCCGGTTAATCCACGTTGTAAGCCAGAGAAGCCCAAGAGATGAGAAAAGGATGAAGGGACCAGAAATTCCAACCGAGGACATAAATAAAGGAGTTAGCACCAAACCCACAACATTTCCAAGATGGAACCCACCCATGGATATTCCAACAGCAGTCGCCCGTTCATGGCATGGAAACCACCTGCATAATTGGAGGCACATACAAACTCAGCTACTCTTGAACATGAAGAACATTTTCTTTCAGTTACATAAAGCCATAATATACAAGGAACCATAAAATTTGTAGGACTAGTCACTGCCTGCAACTTGAGCACAAACACCTCACCTGATTAATATGCCAATAACAACATTGAAAGTCAATTAGGTGGAGTATTTTTCAGCATTTAGGAGTATCTTTCAGTTTGCCACAAGCCGATAATGAGGCCACTTCAAATCAATTGTGGTTCCCATTCATTCCTGGACCCTACGTAAACACGGGATGATTCGTGCAACGGGCTGCCTTTTTATTCATTCTTTAAGCATGGATAATGTTACATAATATATCTTTTTCGAATAAAATATTACGTATATTCTTAACCATATAATAAGTCAAAACGTCGTTGTATTCCTAATAAAGTACTTGGAAAAAGTAAATATCAAAATACTGTTGGCTCTGTCAAATTTAGCGAATTATGGCTCTAGGTGTTTAGGCTACAATGAGAAATTCAAATTACCTGGACAAAAGGGTGTTCATGGAAGGCAAAGCAACTCCTTCAGCAAGACCAAAGAAAGCACGAACTGCCAAGAGACTGACTGTGGAGTGATTTGCTGCCCATGGAGTGAGAAGAGTGGCGAGAGACCAAAGAGCTGCACCCCAAGCAATCACTTTCTTTCCTCCATATTTGTCAACTAACGCTCCTCCAATCACCGAGGAAAATATGTAACCCCAGAGGAAAGATGACTAGCAAAGCAACAAATGTTTCATCGTCAGCATCATAGACAATAAAATTATGCAGAATAAATGTAATGCCTAGTTATAACTCTTTGCCGATAATCTTGGAAAGATGTGCAATACACAGAAAAGCTCAAGCTTGAATCATAATTATACTTAGAATACTCTTGGATATGCTTTCTTGAATTTGAAGGTATCCAAATAGGAAACATACTTTTCCCTCTGATAGATGAGCATACTTTTCAAGTGTCAGTTATGTCTCACACCAGAATCTTTCAAAACGTGATTTTACTAGTAGTTAAGATTCAAAGCCATCAAATATGTTTTGTGCACAATTAATATCTGTCCAGGATTATTCTTCACAGTCATCTGCCTCTCTACATTGCTAAAGGTTTACATAATCACCACGACTGTGAGTTCAATTCTTACCGTCCCCCTTCTCCCCCCCCCCCCCAAACCCCACCCACATGTAGCAGGTCTTCCTCAAATAAAATGGTTTTTCTAATATAACTTAAAAGAGTAATAAACTCACTAAAAGGGCGGGGTAATGAAGAAGACTAGTAGGTGGCCCTTTCACTTTCTATAGTTGGTAGGTGCAAAAAGACATAAGTTTTTCTATCCAACCACCTATGACAAAGGCCATTTCTTGGAAGGTCATTGTTCTCTTCTTCTTCTACCAACCAACGTAAGAAGCAGGAAAATGACTTCCCACTGTTGGAACCAAGGAAAAATGGTTTTAATAAAGCCAACTTGTAGATGGGACCAAAAACAGCAAATAAACAAAGGCCAGAATTAGAGGTCCCACCCTATATCAGATGCCATTCCCCCTCTTTGATTGAATGTTAACAGTCAATGCTTCTCAATTCTGATGATTCAGATGTACATCTGATCCAAGTACGCTGGCTAGCTCTGTCTATCAAAACTTAGACACATCATCTACTGAATTCTGATTTTTCATAACTTATACCAACTTTATTGACCTTAGAACACAGCCTTTATCATCAAAAGGTAAAACAAAATTCGCATCTTCCACTTGAAAGATGTTACAGTAAAAAGCTAACACAACTTGTGGGGCTTTTTCTTGATTTCCATTCTTTTAGTGGTACTCCTTTTATTAGCTACTTGGCAGGAACAACTACCATTCTGATCAACCACAAATACACAAAGAACATACTTTTTTACGATGTTGGTGTACGGAACAACTTGCGCACACGGCACATATATATCACTAATTCTGGCCGCCCAGGGGCGGAGCTAGAGTGTATCTAGCGTGTTCGGTCGAACCCAGTGGCTTTAGTTTGAAGCATATATTTTTCTTAAAAAATCCATTGAATAAGTATATATTATTAATATAGAACTCAATAAACTTAATACAATTAGAATTATAAACTTATAGGCTTGAAATCCTTGCTCGTGGCCTCCAAAGCTTGAACAGACAGAAGAAATGACCTAGTATTATTTTTTTGTCTCCGTAAGACTTGAGCTTAATATTGGAATAAACTATAAAGCGAGCTCGAATAAAACAAAATATATAGAGAACTTATATAGCCAACGATAACCTATTTGGAATAGAACCAAAGGTGAATGATTCTTAAAATTCAAAGAAGGAATTCAAAAATGAGAAAAAGAACAAGTTACCTGAACAATACCCAAAAAGGAGCTGCTCCATCCATATTTAGCAGCTAAAGGAACAATAGCAACAGACATAACAACTCTATCAGCATTACACAAACACATAACACAAGCCATTAAAGCCACCACTTTAAATCTCTCTGCCACCACAAATTCTCTTTCTTCATCACTTCTTCCACCTACTAACAATCCTCTCTCTATTCCCTCTGCTGTACACTTCACAGTAAAATCTCTCTGTTTCTTCTCCAAAAAGATTTCCTTTTTCAATCTTTCTCCACCAGATAGAGACAAACTTGTCCATTTCTTTTGGATTTTTGGCTCAAATCCTATATGGGTCTTTCTAAATTTGATCAATCCAAAATGGGTATTGGAAAAAGATGAAGAATTTGGATAAGAGGAATGTGGGTGAAATTTATTTCCAAGTTTGACAGCTTCCATTGGGAATGAAGGGGATAAAAGAATGGTGGTTAGCTCGCCTGTAAGTATATGTTAGAACAACCTATTTATTTGAAACATTATGATATTAATTATTACTACCATAATAACTATGAAAATGGGGGTTGTTGGGGAAGGATAAATTGGATGCATTTAAATAGAAGATTGATGAGAAATGAGGAGGAAGAAGGAGAAGAAGAAGAAGAAGTGCGTGTTGAGGTTGGTGAGTTTCTTAGAATCGTTATGGAGGAGGACTCGCTCTTTGGGTATTTTTGTCCATTTAAAAGATTTACCTAAAATAATACTCCTAGAAATGTTGGTCACGTGTACAATTTGAATATCACCTAAAAAGGATCAAGGAGAGAAATAAACGAGATCTTCAATGGAACACTAACTTATATTTTGTTTTATAACGTATTATATTATATTGTATTGTATCGTTTTATAAATATAATATATTTGAATAGATTGTATTGTTTTCTGTTGTTAAATAATATTTTATTGTTTAGTTTGACTGTATCGTAATATATTGTAATTAATAAGTTTACTAAAATATTCACAATTGTTTAAATATTAAATTTATCAAGAATTACGCATAAAAATAATTTAAGAAAATTCATTTTTACTAATTTATCACCAAATATGTCTTTAACTATCATTAGAAAAAAAAAAAAATAAAGAACTACGATAAAGAAAGGAAGGAGAATTGCCAGTAGTCTATCGGAAGTAGCTTCTCCACCTACATAAGACCTATATACTCGGGGCAGAGCTGCAGTGTTGGTTGCGGGTTTGACCGAACTCAATAACTTTTATTCAAATCATGTATTTGTATTAAGAAATTCAATAAATATATATAAATTATTAATTTAAAACTCAGTAACTTAAAAAAATTTAATCTCGAACTCATAAAATTAAAATTCCAGCTCCGGTCTCTATATACACTATCCTCCACTTGTGGAAATATACCCTATGTTGTTGTTGTTGCATGCATTGAATTCTAATAATCTCTTCCCTACTACATACTATTTGGATATTGACATTTGACTTGGGAACACTTTAAAAGAAACAATTAAAAACACAACCACAGAATACTGTCCACATTCGTTTTGCTCTTCTCCTTTTGCTCTTCTTTCTAAAATGAATAGTCAATCTAATAGGACAAAAGAAAAAAGATGATTATAAGCTTCCGTTTTTCCCTTCTATAGTTAATAATTACTTGACTAATATGAAATGCAAAATCAAGTTTTCTAGATTCACCTAACCTTTCCCACCCTGAAAAGGTGAATATCCAAGTGTCTATATCTTGGAATTTATTATTAGTGGTCTAACTTTTAATTGCTTAAATTAATTAACATAAATAAATTGAACATTTTCAAATATATATATATATATTAGACACTGAAAAGGGCAATTTCGTCCACATAAATTTATTTAAATAAAAAATTTGAAGAAGTTGTCTAGAATTAGAAGTGTGATACGTTGGAAATACGTGGATTTGGCCAAGGCCAGCCAGTTATGTCAGCTGCCAACAACCCCCACGTCCTCAGCTACTACCGATCACCGACTTTGTTGGATAATACCGGGAACCGGCTTCTGTGGTCAATCAGTTGACTCCAATATTTTGCTTTTTATCGAGCAAAAATTCTACTATTAGCCGATGATTACATTTAGCAGCCACAAACGGACAGGTCGGATCGGATATGATTCGGATCAAAAAAATAAAAAAATAAATAAATTATCCAACTCGATTCATATTTAATACGGATAAAAAAAAGGTTAATCGGCGGATAATATAGGTAACTATATTATTCGTGACTTCTTGTATATGATCACTTTTGGGAGAATTCCTTACTCATTACTATCTATTTTCTAAATGGATAATATGGTTCTTATCCATATTTAACCCGTCTTTTAAAAGTTCATTATCTAACCAATTTTCTAATGAATAATATGAGTAATTAGATATTTTCTTTTAACCATTTTATCACCCCTAATTACATTAATACATGGTCAAAATAGAGTTGCGGACCTTGTGGTAAACGTGAAATCATCTAACTCAAAAACTTAACAGAACGATCCTTGAAATCATTGGCCTTCATGAATTATACAAAAAATAGTTGTGGTAAACGTGAAATCTCCTAACTAAAGACTTACGAAAGACTTCAAATCTTATAACTCGATAATGTGATAGCACATAGCATTTCGTATTCATGTAAGGATTACGAAAAGATTGTACTCAAGGATATAATATAGGCAATCTTGTCTGACGCAAGTATGAGTAGCTAATTTTATTACTCTAACCCATGACCTAGGTCATACGTGTTTACCCTAAAAACGGATAACAATCGAATTTATATATGGTTTTAAGGATATACAGATTAATTCAATACAAATAATAAATAGTGTTAGATTAAACAGATAAAGGACGTAATAAATTGTCAAATCAATTAAGGTGAGTGACCCCAGACTCAATAACAGCTTAATGAAATGCATGCCTTCGATCCCGGGCTCACACTAATGAAGAACTGATGAACAAAAATAAAGACTTTGAATAACAGAGAAAATAAGAGTATATTGCCTTGATACATGTTACCATGTCTTTTTTGAGTAGTAAGTTTTCCCCTTTATATAGTAGGAGAGTTTTACCTTAAGTGCAATTCTAAAAAAGGTATAAATCTTCTGTTCCGATGATAATTGATTTTTCGCCGATACGAGCTGAATTTCACGCCGTGATATCCGGTTAGGTACGGATACCACGACCCTTTGTTAGTCGTGTATAGCTGCTTGGTAATGCTCTCCGAAGCCTCAACCCTTAAATCGTACCTCGAGGATATGACCTCGATATCCCCGAGGGCGGGTGTTTGCTCGAGCCCCTGTACGAGGGGTTCTTCTTTCTAACTCCGATACATTACGATCACGTTCCTGCTCTGTTTAGCTCACCCCGGAAGTCGAGTTATGTAATAGGCTCAGTTTTACCCATGTATAGATAGTCCCCTCATTTCTCATAGAGCAAGTTTGCCGAAACGATGGGAAACAACAGATGACTCTGGTTCCTTCCTTCGTATGTTACGATGGGCAGTCGAAATGTCCCATCAATCGCGTCATTCTGACTTCGGACACGTGTTACTCACCGGCAGGATGCCTCCGAATATGAAGCGTCGATTGTTTTCCTATAAAAACCTGATTTCTTTGTCATTTTCCTACTTTCCAATCAAACCGCTATCTTCAAGCCTTCCAACCATTACCAAAACCTTCTCCAAATCTTCATAACTTCATCCCTGTTCTTCAATCTTCATAGCAATCTCCATATTTCTACCCAAAATTTCTTCAAATCTTCAGACCCTGTTCTTTATCTTCAAAACCCATTTTTTTAGAACTTCATGTTTATTTCTCAAATTTTCAAACACTCCCCTGGATGACAATGGCAAAAACCTCGAAAATCGTTTCTCAACAAGTTGCCTGTTCATCTTCTCAACCGGTTGTTGGGTACAGAAGTGGTTGTCCTCGAAACAGCTTCCCCCGTTGCAGCTGCTAACGAACCGTCCGTCGAGCCTCCCTTGTCAGCGTTTATCCCCGGGGGCTACTCAACTGCAGACGAATTCAAGGTCGATAAGCCTTCTCGCAAACAAGACTAGTGTGAAGGAGTCTCGAGATATATATGCCCTGTGATCGAGGACGTCCTTCCCCTTGTTTGTAAGGACTGGCATTGGGAAGGCAAAGATGTAGTAGTCCTCGAGCCCGAGGATACCGCTACTACCCATGTGGATAGGTACTTAAGTGTTTACACTTATCCCTTCACACTGATTCTGGTGGATCCGATCATCATGGAGTTTTTCAAGAGGTACGAGGTACTCGGGAAAATCCATCCATCACAGTGGAGGATCGTGATCATCCTCTGCTACTTCGTGAACAAGACAAAATCTCGTCGGTTCAAAATTGACCACTTGCTCTGATTGTACATTCCCAGGATGTTTCAAGGGGGGATGATCAAGCTAACACGTCGGGCCAACAAGGCTCCCTTCTCCAGTATCGACGAAGACCGAGACCGGGGTTGGCAGGGACACTTTGTCCGAGTGAAGACCGAGGATTTGATCCCCCGGAATACATGCCATTCCCTGAGAAATGGAATGCATCTCGTAAGTACACCTCTTTCTTTCAATATCAAAATTTCTTCTTATTTTATCTCTATCTTCTCATTCATGTTTGTGGTTGTGCAGCTGTGTCCCGGGTTCCGAATGCGGTTCCCCGGTTAAAGGAGTGGATCGAGGGTATCTACACTTTGATATCCTACTTCGAGCGTGTTTAACCAAAATAACGTTTCCTATAAATGAGATTATTCACCCTTATATAGGAATTCCCAAATTTAACGTTTCTTCCTATTTATGGCGAATTCATTATGAGCATTAATGGTATTTATTTCCTGTTATGATTGGTAATCGTAACTGACTATAACAATTTCGCAACGATTCTGATTCCCTTTCCTCATTAATTGTGGGTTCGTGAATCTTCATTCTTTCCAGTCTTGATTCATTCCGCTCGTGCCTCTTCAACAGCTACTTAGGCTCGAATGTTGGTTCTTTATTGTCTCGTGGGTGTTTGCCCCGCGTCTTCCGTGTTTCATATACCTCATTAATGAAATATTCTAGTTGTCATTCCCCCATTGTTCCACGTATCTTGCTCTGTCAGCTAAATATAATTTTATGTGTAACACTTATTCACCACCAATACAGATAGTCCCCCCATTTTTTGCATATTCTTCAATTGAATATTCGGGAAGTGGTAAGTATTTATGGCAGGACTTCTTTGCCGTTGCTTCCCAAGTATCATTGTGTTTTCTTCAGAACCAACGCATCGTATGTCACATCTATTTAATGCATATGCCACATGGATTTTGGTGATTGGCTCTGCTACTTCTCAATGGTTTAAGGGCCTTTCTGCGGTTGCGTCAGTCACGAAGTGACAATTTCATTATGGCACTTCATCATGACCTACTTTTAATGATGTTAAATTCTCCTTATAAATACTCACACTTCCTTTGGTATTACGAAACCTTCCTTCTACATCAATCTCTTCTTCCTTATTTTGTTTTTTTAGTAATCTACTAGGTAGTGCCTAGGGCTAGTTTTTATTAATAATAACATCAAAAAACAAAAGATTCATGTTGTCCTATGTAGGATAGGACTATATGAAATTAAATTACATACCATCTATTATCACAATTGGGCTTGTCACACCCAATAATGATCTCACATAATGAAATGCTACTAGCATTATCTACAATGTCTATTAATAAAATTATCTTATCTAATTGATGACATAGCCCAAACCATCCATGAAGCCAATGAAGAGCAAAACAATTGCACTTCCTAGCCACTTTGTTTTGTTGCATATTCCGTGAGGCGATAGCATGAATAGCCACCATCCAAAGTGTAGAGCACTGGTGCTCCAATTTGTCCACCAGTGTTCTATTTTTAGTCTTATCTGCTGTTGGACCCATTCGTGTGTACTGTGCCCATTACCATACCTCACCCATTGTTTCCAGTGCTCTAAATGTGCTGTAGGTGTAAGCTTTGTACCTATATTTTGAGGAGATAAACCTTTTTCCCACGCAATCCCATTTCTGAAGATAAGCCACACATGTGTGATCATGCGTATTTTGTGAGGAAATGTGTGTATTTTCCAGCATGTATTGAACTTCTTCATTGCATGGTTTATTTTGTATAGCATTAAGGAAGTGAAATGTAAAAATATATTCCTACCTCCCGCAATTGATTGACAAAAAGACACCATACCCTTTATCTTGTGTATGATTCTTCTGGACAGTGTTGGAGTGTTTGTATCACTCGCTTGTGAAGTTGACTGTCCTTGTGTGCTAGGTTGATGTCAATCTGTGAGGTCCAAAACCAGAATCCATAATCTGTGTGTCCTTGTTTCAATATAGAACCATACCAACCTAACAACCTCCATAAAAGCTGGTTTGTCATGCTTGTGCCTATTCTTGCTTCCCTTCCAGTGGAATGAGTACAAGGTACTAATACCACCAGCTGGGAGTTGTTCAAGAGATAGGGCATAACCACAATAACGGATCCTGCAAAATGAACAAACAAAGTTAGTATAAAATTGAATCTCATGCTCTCCTCCCTTAGGATTTGAACATGAAATCCAGAAACTGTCCATCATTCACTATCCTCCACCCTTTGACATCAGGCTCACCACCATTATTGCGTTCCTTAGGTCCAGTATCCAGTGTAAAATTAGTTAGATGATCAGCTAGTTGGTTTCCTTCCCTAATAATGTGAGAAGTTTTAAGGGTGCATCTCCCTATCAGTTATTTAATCCCTTAAAAATACATTACCACAGACCAATATTCACTCCATCTCATGTTACTCCTTATTGCTATATTATTGTCCATGTTTAATTTCCTGACAAAGTTCATTAAAACATGGAGCACTAGTACAGTCCACCAAGAGTTTGTGCAGCTAATGTGTGATGACTTTTTTGAACTTTTTTGTCCAATTCTCTTTGAAATTCTAGACACCTCAGCCTTTTCTCTTATAGCATATTTATGTCTCCGATTTAGACTCAACAATTCTATACTCTCTAGACCCTGCTGCCCATTTCTCTTATACATTCTGGGCAGTTCAATCATCTGATTTGCTTCCATTGTGCAATAGCCTTGTCTATGACCTCCAGTAAGACATTCAAGCTGTTCAAGACCTCCATCTGCCTGGCTCCCTCCATCCCTATCCTCTTCCCTAATATTCATTTCATCTACTTCACTTCCCATATGTAATCTCTCACCCCAGTATTTTGTTTCAGGTATGCAGGTTCTGAAAACCTGTCTTTGTTCTGTTCCAGCTACCATGTTTATATCTCTCTTTATCTTCCTCTCTTTAGGCTGAGTACTAGGTACTAATACCACCAAATGAGAGGTCCATAAAGAGGCATATATAAACATAGTCTTAGTACCTGCAAAAAAATAAAATATGTTAGTGTAAAAGATTGTTACCATACTCTCCTCTAGGCAAATTTGATTATGATAACAGCCTATGATAGTATCAGTTATTCCTTCACATAGCATTCCCTTTGTTCTTTCTACTTCCTTGCAACTTTGACTCTTATATATGGACATTGTGTTTTATCTTCATTTACTATTCTCCTACTTTGTATGTCCAGTTCCATAAAATGAGTTGCTTCAATATGACCAACATCCAAAGCATAGTTTGCCAAGTGATCTGCTAGCTTGTTTCCCTCCCTGAATATGTGTGTTATTTTGAAATTAAACCCCTCTTTCAGATTCATTATTTCCTCCACCTGCTCTATAATACTCCATGGTGGTTTCCACATGCCCTCGATTATGTTTTTCATTAGCAAAGAATCTGTTTGGAGCCATATCTGTGGATAATTCATTTCCCTGCACATTCTTAATGCCTCCACTATTACAATTGCATCAGCTTTATTATTTGATCCCTCACTAATTGCTCTGCCCATAGCATACTGCACATCCCCAAATTCATCTCTCAAACATACTCCAATGGAGCTTCTCCCAGGATTCCCTCTAGCTGCCCCGTCTGTATTTGCTTTAATCCATCCTCCCATAGGTGGTTCCCAGATTACCTTCTCATATGTCAATTTTGGAGTATAGTTTTCAAGCATCAATAACATGTCTTGCCATTTGTGGGGCACATTGAGGCCTGGCTTTCTCAATTTTACCAATGATTGTAGTATAGTTGATACTTGATAGATCACTCGATTAGTAGATGTTTCTTCTCCATAATTTAGGCCATTTCTCCTTTTTCACAACTCCCACACAATACATGATGGCAATGCTTGCATAATGGGCTTAATTCTGGGAGCTACAGGTGTTGTCCAACATTTAATTATTGCCTGATGAAATGTTACTCCCTCGATTGCAATTCCAGCTCTCTTTAGGAAATATTTCCATACTGTAGTTGCTACATTGGATGAAAAGAACAGATGGACCAGTGTTTCTTCCTTAGGTTCAGCACAACACCAACACCTTGATGGCATGGAGTAGCCTATCTGGCGCATGAAGTCATCAAGAGGCAGTTTGTCCTTCCACACTTTCCACATAAAAAAGGTTATTTTGAAAGGCAAACGTTTTACCCACATCATCTTGTATGCTCGTTTAGGATCATCTCTCCTTCTAATATATTCCCATGCTGACTTCACAGTAAAATTGCCTTTTATTTCTAACATCCAGTATGGAGAATCTAGTTCATTGGCCAAAACTGGAGGTTTCACCTTCTCTACTATGTGTGCTGCATATTCTTCTAGTAGGACCTCCCTTAGTGTTTCCACATTCCAGTGCCCATTCTCAACTACATCATAGACATTATTAATGTCTTCATCAATACCAAACTCTGCTGGAACTAGGAAGTATAGAGCACCCACGCCCATCTAGTTGTCATACCAAAATAATGCAGATCCCATTCTTGGGTGCCAAGCAATCTGATGTTCAATTATGTCCCTACACTCTATCATTTTTCTCCATACATGAGAGCCCCCCTCCACCAAGGTACTACAACAACATTAAGTTTCTTGCAGTATTTTTGACTCATAAATGCACCCACAAGCTTGTTTTAGTCCTGAAGTTCCACCAGAGTTTAGAGAATAGTGCCTTGGCTAAATCATGTAATGATCTGAATCCTATCCCACTCTCTTCATTTGGCATACACAAGTTTTTCCACGAAGACCAATGTCTACTCGTACCACCCACAGAACTGCTCCAAAAGAACTGAGCAAATATCTGCTGGATTTTGTTAATTACACAGTTTGGTGGGTTCACTGCAGACAACAAGTGAATGGGCATACTTTGCAACACAATTTTTATTAAGATTGCCCTGCCTCCAACAGAGAGGAGTTTGCCTTTCCAGTTCTACAATTTTCCAAGTACTTTGGACAGCATTCCTTGATAATACTCCATTTTCCTTCGAGCATAGAATATGGGGCATCCTAGGTATGTGAAAGGAAATTCTTTTCTCTTTATTCCAGTAATACTTTCCACCTTCCTAACCACCTCAATATTGACCAAATGATGCAAATACACAACTGGTTTTTATTTGTTCACAAGCTGTCCTGAAGCAGATTCATAAGAGTGTAGAACCTCCGTGATAAGTTGAAGTGAGGTTGCATCTGAGGAACTAAATATGATGGTTTCATCTGCATATGCTAAATGGTTGATTTTTGGACTCCACTTGGGAAGTCCAAAACCACGAAAATATGGATTAAGATGCAAAGAATTCATCCCTCTAGTCAAAGCTTCAGCAACAAGAATGAATAAGGTTGGCGACAGTGGATCACCCTTCTTTACGCCCCTTTATGATTTGAAAAACCCATGAGGTTGTCCATTGACGAGCACTGAATACCAATTGTTCCCAACCAAGTCAAACACTAGACCAATAAATTTTTTAGTTAATCCTAGTTTCCTCAGCATCTTGGTAAGAAACAACCATGACAACCTGTCATAGGATTTTGTCATATCGAGCTTAATCGCAACATTTGGTCCAGCTCTTGTTCTGAGCCTTATATCTTTGATAATTTCCTGTGTTAGTAGTACATTTTCTGCTATGTTTCTGCCTTTTATGAATCCTGCTTGCTCCTCTGAGATTAAGTTTGGTAGCATGTCTACCAATCTTTCATGAATGACTCTTGAGAAAATCTTATTCACAAAGTTGCTGAGGCTTATAGGTCGAAGGTCTGAGAATGTGCTAACTTTCTTCTTCTTTGGTAAAAGAACTAGATTAGTGTGAGTCACACATTTAGGAAGTTGTTGGACACTGAAGAAAGCTAGCACCATAGCATGAATATCATCTCCTATAGTCTCCCAACATGACTGGTAAAAGAGACCCGTGAAGCCATCTGGACCACCTGTTGATTCTCCACTTAAACCAAACACTGCATTTCTGACTTCTTCTCTTGTTGGAATGCTTTCTAATTTCTCATTTTGTTCCATAGTCACCAAGGTTGACACATGTTTAATGATATCAAAGGCATTAGGGACTGCATTTTCACAGAATTGGTGTTGATAAAATCTGATTGCCTCTGTTGCGATCTGATCATTCTCTTCCAGCCAATTTCCAGTGTTGTCCTTGATTCTTGTTTTTTTTAATCTTCTCCTTCTTCCATTGACTTGGGAATGGAAGAATCTTGTGTTTCTATCTCCATCCTTGAACCATGTCATGCTAAATTTTTGTCTCCAAAATTCTTCTTCAAGAGCCAACTATTTGATCATCTCTGCCTGTACTTTTTGCATCCTAGCTCGATTCATTTGTGTAGGGTGAGCTTCGAATTGTCTTTCATGCACCAAGACAACCTCCTCTAGGCTTGCAATTTTCTGAAAAATATCACCATATGTTGCACGACTCCAAGTGGACAGAGCCTTTTTGACTTTCTTCAATTTGTGGTTGAATAAAGTAAAGGAATTTGCACTGTAATCAGCACTCTGGTTCTGCCTAACAACCTCCTTGAAATTGTCATTTTTGTCCAAAAATTTAGAAACCTAAATGCTTTTTTGATTGGGTAAACTTCTATATCACACTTTAATAGCATAGGACTATGATCAGAACCTATTTTGGATAGGTGAGTGATCTCCAGTCCTGGGAAAGTCTGTTGCAACTCCATATTGCCTAGGCACCTATCAAGTCTCGTGAAAATGCAGTCTTCCTAAGATTGACCATTCCACCAAGTAATATACTCCCTTTGAACCCCAAGTATGTTAAATTACATGTGTTGATGCAATGTCGAAAATCATCAACTTCGTTAATATGTACGGGAAGACCCCCATACTTTTCTTCTTCGTCCCATAAAACATTGAAATTACCCCCTACAAGCCATGGAGTGTTCATGCCTCTAGCCATTGAATACAGGGAATCCCATAGCTCTATTCTCTCTATTGACTTAAATTTGGCATATACCAAAGTTATAATTAACTCCACATGATTCTCGGTATGGAATAGTTTCAAAGTCAGTTGTTGCACCATGTTATCTAGGATTGTGACTTCAAAAACCTCATCAATAAATGCCCAAATTTTGTTTGAGACATTGAATACAGCATGTGCTAGGCCAATTCTTCTTTTATACCTTTCAATTTTGTTAGCTTGTTGCATAGGCTCCATAATGCCACTGAAGTCAAAATGCTTATGTCTGTGCATGGTGATTATTCTCTCAAATGCTTGCATCATATTTACTGATCTAACATTCCATATTAGTGCATTTATCACTGATTTAATGATTTAGTTAGAGTCCTTCTTGTTTGTACTCCACCAGTAGGAGCATTAGATGATTCTTTCAAATGTTTTTTTCTTCCCTTTGTAGCAGACTTCACCTTATCAATTTGCCTTGGTGATAGGTCCCCTTGTATAGCAACATTGAGGAAGTTTTGATATGATGATTCTTCATCTAAATCCCTGTCTGCATTATCACCTTTGGCCTCTACATCTTTTACCCCTTATGTATTAATCACATTTTTATTCAATTGAGCAGAACTCACAGGAAGATCAACATTATGTTTCGATGGAACAATATCCTTCAATGCATTAGTAGACACAGCAACAGGATTCAATGGAACAGTACTCTCTACTGTTTTTTGTCCAGTTCTGTGTTGTTTTCTAGTTGCTTTTGCACTGTCTTGAGCTCCAGCTGCACTATCTCCCTATCTTCATCACATGTTCCACCTGGATCATCCACATTTATATTCACCTCTTTATTTCTAGCTTCTTCTATCCTGTTTCCTTCTATGTTTTTCTACTCATCTGTGTTTGAATTCAAATCTTTGGATGCCAAACTCTGTTCTTCCGTGATTCATTTTTATTTTGATGTTCCATTTACACTTTGATCCTCTTTATCATCTGCTTCATCTTCTGCATCACCTCCCATTTCTTCTTCACTTTGCATCTCATCTGGTATTTCCCCTTCTTCTGAGTCAATTTCTGTTTGATCTACCCATAGTCTGGCACCTTTCCAGTTGATCCTCTTATTGCTTTTAAACTTCTCATAGTCTACATCCTCAACCTACTCTTTGTCATTATTTTTTGTCGTATCCATTTCAACTCCAGTGGCCTGTGTTGGTACTTCTTTGCACGTTGTACTAACTTCCACCATAGTTTCTTTGAAAGTTCTATTTCCCCTTGTGCTGTGCTTTCCTTGTTTTGCTGATCCACCTTGCTTTTTCCAACTGAATTAGGATTTCCATTATTACCATTCTTTGTCTTGTCATCCCTAGAAGACTTAGATTTGAATGCTGGTGCAGTAGGGTTCAATGCTATTGTCTCCTTAGTAACATGTATGATTTCTTTCCAGAGTTTTCCTCATTTAATTCTATTTGATTGTTCTCTTTACCTTCACTGTTGTCAACCTCCAGTATGGAAAATTTGTTAGCAGTTTGAACTTGCCTTGTTACCTCTGTATCCTGTTTGTCTACTGTGGCAATCTTTTGTCCAGTTTTAGTCCCTCCAGAAGGTGCCTTTTCCTCTATTATCCCTAACTTCCTTCCATTGTTGACTCACATTACCTACTACTTTCCCACTTGATAGAATCATCAAAGGAGTTGTTTCCTTATGCTTTTCTGTATTTTCTTCAATCACAGTCTCCCTTGTAGCCTGTTGATCCTCATTCCTTATTTTCTTAAGTTCAGGTGAATCCTCCAGCATTCGATCATATCATGTCCCTGCAACTTGCATTCTCTACAATACTCGGATAAATAATCGTATTTGATATTTACCCATTCAGTTCTAACCTCAGAGCTTGTTTCATTAACAATGTCCATACGAATCTTCTTAGGCAGATCAGCAAGGAGGTCAACCAGTACCTTCACACGTGCACATCTAGGTCTTGTTTTATTAATTGTGGCCTGCTAAGGAAAATAGACACTCCTTGACAAAGAAAGTAGGTAACAAATTGGGAAAGGATATCCAAGCCATAACTTTGGAGGTTTCTTCTCCAGCCTTGAATTTAGAATCATACAACAAGTTCTCAATTGAAATTCCTTCCCTAGATTGTCCTTGATGTAATATACACTCTTCGACGAGAATTCAATAACCTTGCGAGGATCAGGAGTAGAAGAGGTGGTAGACTTCGTAGTTTAGGCTCGCTGTCTAAATGTGGTTCTTCGTCTCATGCCAATATTTCCACTCCTTCCTCTTCTAAACCTAGGGCTTCTTTAACCCCTAGATCTTCTTCTAGAATTAGAGAATCGAGTGAACCAATGCGTGAACCAACAGTCGCCGAAATTGTTGCTTGGGAATTTTCTTTTTCAACTGACCGAGAAACTATAAGAAATCAAGTCTCTTCCTTAGCTTCCCATGATCGTTCTGATATTTACCCTACCTTAATCACCACCGGTATAATTTCTTTGTTTGAAGAGAATGCAACTGGAAACCTGATTTCCCAATTTAAGTTCCTGGTTCAAACCAAAAAATAACTTCATACCAGGTCGGTTACTCTTTTGTTTACACATATCCCTTTATTTTAGTATTTAAGCCACCTATTGATCCAGTGATTATTGAATTCTTCCATTATTTTAATGTGTGCTTAGGAAATATTGGTCTCATTGTTTGGTGGGTTGTTGCATACCTTCGTTATCTATCTAAATTGGCTTCTATGCCTTTTACTTTCCGTCACTTGCTTCATCTTTATTCCCCAAAAGTATTTCGTGAAGGAGTTTTTACACTCATGGCTAGAAGCAAGAGGGTATTGGTTAGCCATGAGATGATAGAGACCTTGGATGGTATGCCCGCTTCGTTGCTGCTCCCACTAGTGCTCTGATGGATGAAGAAAATATGCCTTTTCCAGAAAGTGGAATTTCGCACGTGAGTATTTCTCCCTTGTCTTTTTCTTTTCTAAAAAAAGAAACTCATATATTCTCGTGTCTACTTTTTCAGCAACCATGGAAGTTTTCGAAGAGATTCCTAACTTTCGTGATTTGGTAGAAAAGTTGTTGTCTGTTTTCCCCATGGAGAAAAGATCTTGGAAATATCTCTCACAGAGATTTGGTTGGAAAGTAAAGACACACGGTACGTTTTCCTGTTTAGCTTCTTTCTTTCTCTTTTGTTAACTTATGAGTTTCTTTCACATCCACAAGACTTTCCGTGACTCTTGCTCAAGAGAGAATTTTGAGCTCTTCAAAAAGAAAAGTTGATGGAGCCCGTGGCTTTGAGGGTGAAGAAGAACCAGAGGAGGGTTTTAGTTCGTAGACCTCGAGTCAGAATGCGTGTTATTTTTGATGATGAAGTTACTCCTCCATCGAGTTCAGTCCCCTCTAGACTTTTGAATAAACCCGAGAGCGCTTCATTAATGATTTCTGATGAAGAAGTGAATGATCCCCCCCCCCCCCCCNCCCGTGATTCTTCTGAACAATTATTTACTCGTGGCTTCAACAGTGATGAAGCCTTTGGCCCCGTTTATGAGGAGTTGCCTTTTGCCTCCCTTCCAATGTCAATCCCCGTTCATTCACAAGTTCCCTTACCTGAAGTTGCTGCTGGTACTACCCCCATGACTTCTTCCACCTTATTTTCCATTCCAGTTGCTACTACTTCTTATGTTGAAGTTGATCCTTCTGGTAGCAAGAAGGCGATGAAGAAAGTTGTTGTTGAAGTTCGTGAAGGTGGGAACTTACTGAATAAGTCGGGTCAAGCCGGTGTATGGTTGAAACCTTTGCTTGGCCCAGTGGAGAAGGCAAGTTGGAAAGCCATAGTCTATTGACTTGGATGAACCATATTGTTCATTCATCTCTGAAGGTTCGAGTTTTGACTTTTCTTCCTTTTTCTTTTCTTTTTGTTCATCCATAACTCCATTCCTTTCTTTGTATATCAATTTGATAGGTATTGAACTCATGAAAAGGATTGTACATGCTGACCAACAAGTTATCGATTACCGTACCGAGGCTGACAATTGGAAAGAGCAGTTTGAGGGTCTTCCATTAGAGAAAGAGGTGTTGGCAGAGGAGAAGAATGTCTTAGAGCAACAAAGGAAGATGTTTGTCGCTGAGTTAGAGATTGAGAAGGCTTATTCAAGTCAATTTGGTAAGGATAAGGATATCCTTGAGTCCTCATTTTATGAGCAGCTTTTGTAGGAAACTGAAGAAATAAGGGGTTTGAAGGAACTCCTTAACCAGAAAGAGACTTATGCCGGAGAGTTGTTTCAAACACTTACTCAAGCTCAAGAAGATCTTTGTGCCTCTACTGATAAGGTCAAGTTCATGGAAAGTTATCTTTCCCCTATGAAGATTGCCTATGATGCCTAAAAAATAGAGAAAGAAGAGTTGAGAGCCGAGATTGCTCAGTGGAGAAAGATTATGAAGCTCTTGAGGATAATCTGACACTTGACGTGAGTTGGGGGCTTTTTTGAATACTCACCTCGAGACTTTAATGGAGGCCAGCCAAGAGGGTTTTGACCTTAATGCTGAGATTGCTAAAGCTAAAGAAGCAATTGATAAAACTCAGGTAAGTCAAAGTTTTTCCTCACCTGAGGTTGAAGTTCCCGAAGGTGATGAACTTTTTCCTGGTGAAGTTAATGTTCAATCCACGTCTCCCCAAGCTGAACCTTCTTCTCCTGTTGCTGATGTTCCAGTGGATGATTCCTCCCTAGATACGTCCCCTTAGTGTCCTTTGTTACTTAGTTTTGTATAGAACTTTTTTGATGAGAAGTTTTTCTTTTTCTTTTTTGGAATGGGTGTTGGTTTACCCCTACCTTGTTCTGGGTTTTGATGACAAACAAATATTTTTGCTTTTAATATATAAGTCTCGATTTTCTTCACTGCTTATTTTGATATTTGAGTTTTTGTTTCACTCTTTGGTATTCAAGTTTTTATTTAAGAATGCTTTAACATTTCACAATTTTGATAGACACAAATTTTTATAAAAGAGGGACCTTTTATAAACGACACTCATGAAGAAGACGTCTCAGCTTCATATTAGTGTAAATATATGAAAGAAGTAGAAAAAGGAATAATTTGAGGAAGTTTTATGCTTTGAACTTTTAAATTTTGTATATCACTCTTCATTATACAAATAACGTTTGTAAAACATTTAAAACTCTTTTATAAATGCTTTCTTTGCAACATGTTTCGAAACCTAAAAACTCATAGGAACTTGGAGTGTATCTTGTGTCCATCTTTTATCTTTCTTGCGAGTTTACACCTTATTAAGGTTACTTCAAAGGTTTTTGATCCAGGCTTGCTTTTTGGCTCATGCTTGATTTTTGGCTCTTAGGCTTATTCAGGCTTGAGTTCTGACTTTTAATCTTCTTGAGTTCTGAATTTTAGTATTCTTTATGACTTTATATATATGTATAGTCCCCCCTCCCCCCAGTGTTAGAGCTTTGAAGTATTAAATCTCAAGCACTGGATTGTTCCTTCCTTGAAAAGGAAAATACACACGAGACTCGGAGGTATACATTTAGATGATGACTGCTTAACCCTATTTTTTCTATCATAAAGTTTGTAACCTAGATCGGGAATAATTCTGTATTCCGCGCATCTTTCGGGTCTAATATCATCATTTGGTATGGGTTAGCTTTTTGCGTATCATCTAAAAATGTTAGTATAATTTAAAAGAACAAAATAAAATCACATTGAGCGATACCTAACCATGGGTACTTCCTTTTCCTAGAAGTAATACTTCTTTAAATGAACATCATTCCAATTTGATGGTAGTACTTTGCCTTCCATGGTTTCCAACTCATATGCTCTATTTCCAGTGATGCTTCGAATCCTATAAGGACCTTCCTAATTTGGACTCAACTTTTCTTCACCAGCTGCTTTTGTTGATTGAAAAAACTTTTTGAGGACGAAGTCCCCAATCTTAAAGTATCTGAGATGAGCTTTCCTGTTGTAATATCACTCAATAATTTGCTTCTGAGCTACCATTCTTATTAGAGTCGCTTCTCTCATTTCTTCGAATAAATATAAATTCATTCTCATTTCTTCATCATTTGATTCCTCAGTTGCTTGTGTAAATCTCATACTTGTCTCACCTATTTCAACTGGAATTAAGGCTTCAACACCATAAACAAGTGAAAATGGAGCCTCTCCCGTGCCTATCTTTGCTATCGTTCGATAAGCCCATAAAACTCCTGGTAACACCTCGGCCACTTGCCTTTTGATTATTCTAATCTCATCTTAAAATTATTAACAATAACTTTGTTTGTTGATTCATTTTGTCCATTGGCCATAGGGTGGTAAGGTGAGGAAGTTATCTGTTTAATCTTCCAACTCTGAAAAAAATTTGTGACTTTCGTGCCTATGAATGGTGGGCCATTATCACATACGATTTCTCTTGGCACTCTGAACCGACATATAATATTTCGCCAAATAAAGTCCATGACTTCTTTCTCTCGCACCTGTTTGAAGGCTCCTGCCTCTACCCATTTGGAAAAATAATATGTTAATACTAATAAAAATCGTACCTTTCCTTTAGCTTGTGGCAATGGACCCACGATATCCATCCCCCACTTCATGAATGACCATGGGGAAATAACCGGATGTAATAGCTCTGTTGGGCGATGCATGTTATTCCATATCGTTGGCATTTATCACACTTTGCCACAAAACTTTCTGTATCGTCTTCCATTTTGGCCAGTAGTTTCCTGCTCTTATTAGAGTCTTTACCAAGGATCTTCCTCCTGCGTGATTTCCATAATGTCCCTCGTATATTTCTCTCATCACATATTCTACTTGAGAAGGTCCGAGGCATCTGGCTAAAGGTCCTACGGACATCTTTCGGTATAAGTTTCCACGAATTAAGCAGTAACAGGTAGCTTTTCGTCGAAGTAACTGAGACTCTTTCTTGTCTTCAGGTAGGGTTCCATACTGCAGAAAGTTAACAAACTCGTTTCTCCAGTCCCAAGTTAAATTATTGAAATTTACCTCATTTTATCTTGGTCGAGTTCTGAATGAAACAAATGTATTACGATAGCATTTCCTGCATTTGTTATTTCCGCAACTGACGCGATATTAGCTAGTGCATCTACTTCTGTATTCTCCTCCTTGGGTATTTGCACAATTTCCATGATTGAAACTGTCTTATCAATTCTCGTTCCGTTTCCAAATATTGCTGCACTCGTGCCTCTCTAGCTATGTAAGTCCCTTGCATTTGGTTAACTACCAGATGCGAATCACTTTTGATTACGATCTGCTCTATAACGAGTTCTCATGCCAATTCTAGACCTGCAATCAAAGCCTCGTACTCTGCTTCATTGTTAGTAATGGGATATTATTTTATTTCTTGTGTTATGATTTCTCCCGAAGGTGGGATTAAAATAATACCTAAACCCTCTCCTTTAACATTCGAGGAGCCGTCAGTAAATAGAATTCAAGTGTCCAGATTAGATCCGTTGAATACTTGTAGTTCCTTTTCTGCTTCAGGAACTATTTCTATGCTGAAATCTGCCACAAAATCTGCTAAAATTTGTGATTTTACCGCAGTTCTAGGTTGGTACATGATATCATATTCACTGAGTTCTATAGCCCATTTAGCTAACCTTCCTGATAATTCTTGCTTATGCAATATATTCCTTAAGGGGTAAGCAGTTACTACAGAGATAAGATGGCATTGGAAATAAGGTCTCAACTTTCTAGATGCCATAACTAATGGTAAAGCAATTTTTTCTAAGTGAGAATATCGAGTCTCAGCATCCAACAAAGATTTGATAACATAATAAATTAGCGAGTGTTTACCTTTATCTTCTCGTACTAATACCGCACTTACCACCATTTCTGACACAACAAGATAGACGATTAACCTTTCTCTATCTTTGGTTTAGCCAGTAGGGGTGGATTTGACAAATATTCTTTTAGATTTTTGAGAGCTTGTTGACATTCATCAGTCCACTCAAATAGGTTTTGCATTTTCAATACTGAAAAGAATTTAAAACTTTTCTCTGAAGATTTGGAAATAAATCTTCCCAAAGCTGCTAACCTTCTTTTCAACCTTTGTACCTCTTTTATGCTCGCGAGTAGTTTGGTATCTCCTCAACGGCTTTGATCTGCGCAGGTTTCACTTCAATACCTTTGTTAGAAACAAGAAGATCTAAAAACTTACCTGAAGCCATGCCGAAGGCACATGTTTCTGGATTTAATTTCATATTATATTTGCAGAGAATTTTGAAGGTGCTCGAAAGGTGTTGGAAGTGATATTCTGCTCGTGAAGATTTGACTATCATATCATCGATGTAGACTTCCATAGTCTTTCCCATGTGTTCTTGAAACATCTTGGTCACCAATCTTTGATATGTGGCCCCAACGTTTTTCAAACCAAAGGGCATAACTTTGTAACAATAAGTCCCCATGTCAGTACGGAGTTTTTTCTTCATATATGGTATCCATCTTTATTTGATTTTAACCTGAATATGCATCTAAAGAACTCAACAGCTCATGACCTGCGGTAGAATCAATTAATTGATCTATATGTGGTAAAGAGAATGAATCTTTCAAGCAAGCTTTATTTAAATCAGTATAATCTATGCAAACCCGCCATTTCCATTCTTTTTTGGAACTACCACAGTATTAGCTAACCAGTTTAGGTATTTTACCTCCCGTATTGAACCAAGTTTTAAAAGTTTTTGTACCTTATCCTGAATTACTTGATTTTTGAAGGATCCGTGCTTCCTTTTCTTTTGCTTGACAGGTAGGTATGATGGATCTTTATTCAGTTTGTGGGTCATCACCTCCGGAGGTATACCTGTCATATCTGAATGTGACCAAGCAAAGAAATCTGTGTTAGCTTTTAAAAATTTGACTAACTTACCTCTCATTTCTAGGCTCAGCTTCACTCCAATATATACTTTTCGGTCTGGCCATTTCTCAAATAGTGTAACAACTTTGAGTTCTTCAATCGTTGTTTTGATTTTTTTTTTATTCTCCTCTGGTTCTTGAATGATATCGGATCTCGAATCTACATTTGTTTGCTTAAGCTACTTTTAGCTGAGATCTAATTTATCATATCCTCGACTGGATTCTCATTTGTATCTTCGTATGCCGTGTGTGAATCCATACTGAATTGATATTTTTAGAAGCCTGTTGATCTCCGCGGATTTGTCGAATTTCCTAGTGTGAAGGAAACTTAATGACTTGATGTAATGTAGATGGTACATCATCCATATCATGAATCCATGGCCTCCTAAGAATCACATTATAAGTCATGTCCGTGTCTATCACTTGGAATTTCGTATCCTTGATAACTCCTTCTGCAAATGTGGTAAGAAGTATTTCCCCTTTTGTAATAACAGTTGAATTATCGAATCTAGATAAGGATCGTGCTTTTGGTACCATCTTGTCCCCGGCTTGAATTTCATTCACCACTCTTAGAAGAATAATATTCATGTAGCTACCTGGATCAATCAACACTCATTTTACATTAGTATCATGTACAAGCAAAGATATTACCAGCGTATCATTGTGAGGAATTATCAAGCCATCCGCATCTGCATCATCAAATGTTATGTTGTCTTTATCAAAAACCCGGCGAATACGCTTTCCATGAGTAACCTTGAACTTCGACGTATTTTTTGCAGTAGTATATGTCACACCATTAACTTCTTCTCCCCCGCTTATCACATTGACTATTCTTTTCGGAGATGGAGGTTTTGGAGGTTCTTGTCTATTATTCATATATATTTCTTTCCTTTTTCACTAAACAATTTAGTTAAATAACTCTGCTTTAACAACTTCTCTACTTCACTTTGCAATAATCTGCAATCTGTTGTTTTATGGCCATGGTCATTATGGAACTCGCACCAGAAATCTTGATTTCTTCTTCTTGAGTTTGACCTCATTTATTTTGGCCACCGCACCTTATCCCCCATACATCTTAGAATAGTTACCAACTCGGAAGTGCTAATATTGAAACTGTAATCACCAATCCTTGTGTTCGTGTTAGCGTCGTTGTCTCCCACATCACATTCTTTTCTGAACTTGTATGATGATCCCGCATCTTTGTGCCTTGATATAGGGTCAGACCGTACGTTTTATGATTGAGACCGTGAATCTCACCCGCATGTTCCATATAAGGTTCTACGTGTTTTTACCGGACCTTTTTTCAAATTCTTGTCATCTCGAACTTGTTCTTTCATCAACCCTTGATTGTGCAACCGTGCCTTCTTATATCTGCAGCTTTGTGTTGTACCTGTTGTACACATCATTCCGTGTTTTAGCAGGAAATTCTCATAAGCTTTCCTTAAGTCTTCTCGTGGCTTCTAAGCTTTTTTCATTTAGATTACTCGCGAACGCCATGGCTTCCCAATTTTCAGTTACTCGTGGAAGCATCATTCTTTCGCGTTGAAATCTATCCACAAATTCCTGGAGTAACTCGGTATCCCCTTGATTTACCTTAAAGATGTCTTCCAACCTTTTTTCAACCTTCTGAGCCCCCGAAAGTGCTTTAGTGAATGAATCTTCAAGCTCAGCAAAGGAATCAATAGAGTTTTGAGGTAAAAGAGAATACCATGTTAATGCCCCTTTCGTGAGTTTTTCTCCGAACTTTTTGACCAAAACTGACTCAAGGTCATGCTTGGTTAAATCATTTCCCTTTACGCCTGTCGTGGATGCAGTTAAATGATCTCGTGGGTCAGTTGTTCCATCATATTTTGGGATGTCATGCATTTTGAACTTCTTAGGAATTGGTAGAGGAGACGCGCTTGGCTTCCAAGGTTGCTGTGAAAATTTATCAATATCCACTCCTTTAATCACAGGTGGTACGCCATGTATTTGCTTTCTACGATCTTTTTCTCTTTCATTTGTTTCTGCAAAGTGAGTATCAGATTTTTTAAATCAGATTTATTTGGTGCACCTGACCTCCCATCACAGCATTCATTTGGAGTTCCCCCGCTTCCTGAATTAGCAAGCCCCGAGCGTGCATTTTCTATAGTTGCAGTATTTTTTGGGGGAGGAGTTGGTGGTGCAGTTGGAAATCCCCTAACAAAATCTTGGAGAGCATTGTTCACATGTTCTGTGATCAATTATTTTAAAGCATCTTGCTTGACAGTCTGCTCGTTGCCATGTTGTTCATTCGTGTGTGATGTTGATCTTTCAGGTGTTACTTCTCGAGACTGTCGAAGAGATTCCTATGGTGAAGGGATTGGCGGAGATCCTCCCTCCAGTTGGTTAATGTCATTGACATTTGACATGATTCAGTTATGAGAAAGAAGGATTTGAAAAGTAAAAAGATTATCAGATTCCCGGCAATGGAACCAATTTATTTAACCAAAAAATGTAATTCTAATCAAAGCCTAATTTTAAAAGAAATTGGGTTACTGAAAACCAAATAATTCCTTACTTCCTAAATAATTCGTTTGAAAGGAAATAAAAATGATAACAAAAATTAGTTGAAAAGAGAGAATAATAGACTTCACTGAATAAGCAAGAGAAAGTAAAATATCTTTTAATAATATTTGGAACTTGTCCTTACAAATGAGATACTGCACTCTTATATAGAAATTCCCAAACATAATGTTTCTTCCTATTTATGGCGAATTTATTATGAGCATTAATGGCATTAATTGCCCGTTATGATTGGTAATCGTAATTGACTATAAGAATTTCGTAACGATTCTGATTCCCTTTCCTCATTAATTGTGGGTTCGTGAATCTTCATTCTTTCCAGTCTTGATTCATTCCGCTCGTGCCTCTTCAACAGCTACTTAGGCTCGAATGTTGGTTCTTTATTGTCTAGTGGGTGTTTCCCCTGCGTCTTCCGTGCTTCATATACCTCATTAATGAAATATGCCAGTTGTCATTCCCCCATTGTTCCATGTATCTTGCTCTGTCAGCTAAATATAATTCCACATGTAACACTTACTCACCACCAATATAGAGCGCACATGGTGTGGACTGTCGAAGGGCCGATGAGAGGCCCGTTCTCATAGTAAGGCCTCTCTGAGTAGCCAATACTATACCTATACCCTTTATTTTGCTAACTCCTTTTCCTTCTTTGTTGTTGCAGGTTTTCCTAAGACCACTGAACTTAGGCCTTCTGAAGGAGATGAATACATGCCCCCGTCCGTCGATCCCTCCGTTGCTTCCACAGAGGAAAAAGAAGAAGAGGAAAATAAAACCATACGGGCTCCCAAGCTCCAAGGTGAAAAAACTGAAGAAGCGGGTGCCCCGCAAGCCCAAGTGGGGCTCCAGATACCGGGTGCCCGCCTCCGACTCCCTCTCTAGCTTAGGGACGAGCCGGAGAATGAATCTATTTTCATAACCACGGGATGACCTATCCTAGGGATTGGGATGCATCCGAGGATGAGACTTGCGAGGTCGAACCCCCTCCAATTCAGAAGTCCGACGTGGATCCCCGGGGTGAAACTTCCCAGGATGCCAGTTCCGCACCAAAGGAAGTGCCCAGCATAATTGATATTTTTGGGACGCCCTCCTACACTGATTTCTATGCTCGAGGAGGTCCAAGCGAGGAAGGCAAAATCTAATGAAGGGGCTCATGGCGCGGACGATCCACTTTGTTCCTTTTTCGACGGTGTGGACTCGTCCGTCTTGGAAGACTTTTCCGGGATGGGCGACCTGGAGGTTCCAAGAAACGATCTGTCTTTAGAATCGACGAGACGATTTCAAGAAAAAATTTAATTAACCAGTTCCCCACCCCGAGTGTGGATCCCGACCATAAGAGGTAAATAATCATCATTGTCCCATAGGATTCCCAGGTTCTTTTTACTTCCATAGGAGTAGCGAGATACCTCTGGTTCCTAGTGATCGAAGATGACCCGACGAAAATGAATGAGGTGGACGTGTCGTGCCTATTTAACAAAGCGCAACAGGCGCTAAATCGGGTAAGGAGTTATTACGCTTTTTTGAACTTTGACTTAGTTTTTTAATGTTTCTCATGTTTTCTTCTTTTAACCTTTTGCAAGCCTCGGTACTTTATCACGAAAGCTTTCTTCGGTACTGAGATGAGGTTAGCCAGCTCGAGGCTGAGGTCAAGGATCTCTCCGAGAAAAGAGACATGTATAAGCTTCTCAGCAAGCAACACAAAGGGGCCATCAAGGGCCTTCAAGCCGAGCTGGATGAGGCTTAAAAGGAGCATGCCGACTTGGTGAAAAAGGTAAAGGCTTTCGAAGTTATAAACGAAGGTCATTGCAGAGGCTAACAACAATACTTCACAGGTCTAGCAGAAGATCGACTAGATCGACCAACTCCGCAAGGAGATGGATGAGATCCAAGTGATGGCCAATGGGTAGAAAAACAAAATGGACCTGCTGGCCTCGGAGAAGGAGACTGCCTAGGCCAAGCTGTCTTCGGTGGAAGTTCAGCTTCGAGTGTCAAAAGGGAAAGCCGATAAGCGAGCCCAGCTGAATGATGAACTCCGAGCTCAACTGAACTCGACCCTGGCATAGTGGGATGCCCTCGGTAGCGAATTTAAAATTATAAAGGCTCAAATGCGCACAACCTCTGCCGATGTTGAAGAGATGGTGGCCCAGTATAGGGCCGGCGTTGAAGTAGTCGAGGCCCGCCTGAAGACTACTGTCGAATAAGTGAGGCGTTTATCTTAGAGGGAGACCCTCTAAGAGATTCATGCCCGAGGCTTCGACCTATCTACCGAGATTGAGAAGGAAAAAAGGCTTGAGGCCGAGGCTAAGAAGCTGGCTGAACCCGAAGATGAAGAAGGTTTTGAGGGCTCCAATGAACCCGAAGATGAAGAAGGCCCTGACGGCTCTAGTGACGAGTTGGGTCCTAGTGAAGATCAGGCGTAGGTGCCTTAGGATTATTTTATTTTGTTTTTGTATCTTGTACGTTTATTTATTTAAGGTTGTTTCCATTGGCCTTTGTAAAGATATTCCGGAATGTATAAAGTTTTTCTTTTTTCTTTCGGCAATTCTTAAGTCTATTGTATTTAGAATCTTTTTACAATTGCAAGCATCTCTAATGCCTTAGCACATAATTAAACGTAGTAGTAAGTCATTTATCGGAGGTCCGATCAAGACTTGTCCTCGATGCAACTTTTCTCGGACTTACTAGAGCTTGGAATGATCGAAAGGTTTTCCCAAGATGCTTGTTTAAATATTTTTAGACTATGACTTTGCCAAGGGTAACCTTTTAGAAGTTTTGGAATTTCGTTGAAGGCCTTATGTTTTGATTACGGGCTTCGGACGTCTCCGAACCGTTTTTAGGGTGGCTGTAGCCTTTTAGGTTGGGCACTTCCTAATAGGTTTTGTGCCTCTGGGTATCGATAAACCGAGCCGCCCGAACTTATCAAGGACGGCAGTCCCTGAGTAGGGGTAGCTCTTTCGGCTCGGATAGAGGTAGCCCTTGGGCTCGATAGTTCACGGGTAGGAATAGCCCTTAGGCTTGATACTTTTAAGAAGCAAAATATGTTTGTTGGCAAGGTAAAAAATTTATTTTATTTTTGTGTGTAACATACAAGATTGTATAAACGCTTGTATTATGGTCGGGTGACCTACGCGGGCACAGTTCATTTGACTGTTTGGACCTTACAACGAGTCCTAACCAGCGAGCCTAGATTGTTCGAGCATAGAGTTTCTTTCCTTGCTAAAAATCAAGACCCGAGGGTAATGGTCCCCAGTATTCGAGGTAGATCTTCGAGTGGACTCGGATACTGTTGATGCGACCATTGATTTCGATTTAAAACCGGTCTTTCACTATTAGTTAACACGATTTATTGTTGCCCTCGTTAAAAACCTTGCCGGAAAACTCATTTGGGACAAAACCGGTTCAAGAAAGAAGAGTGCAACGCGTGCTTTCAGTCCTAATCAGCTACATCATCCTTTGGTTGTTGCCAGCAAGTGTTATCCCAATTCATAATAAATAAATAAAAGAAAATGAATTAGGTCATACCTCAAAAGTAGTATCATTTGAAGTGGGTCACGCTCTAGTTGTTCAGTATCTGTGCGTCGTTTCCTGCTTCGAGTTTATACGAGCCTTTACCAGTAATTTTGATGACTCGATACGGACCTTTCCAATTCAATCATAGCTTCCCTACGTTCGGGTTTTGGGTATTCTGTGTTACTCTTCTTAAAACCAAGTCCCCGATATTGAAATGTCGGATTCGGTTATAATATCTTTCTATCCGCTGCTTTTTGGCGGCCAGCCGGACTAGAGTGGTCCCGCGCCTTTCATCCAGTAGTTCTAGGCTCATGCTCATGGCCTCACCATTCAATTCCTCGATTGTATATCGGAACCTGAGGCTCGGTTCACCCACCTCAACTGGTATTAATGCTTCGGCACCGTAGACCAACGAAAATGGAGTGGCCCTAGTACTAGATTTAGAGGTTGAGCGATATGCCCACAAGACTTCGAGCAGGATTTCTTTCCCTTTGTCATTGGTCAAACTTTTATTGAGGTTTATAAGTATTGTTTTGTTCGTCGACTGTGCCTGCCCGTTCCCACTAGGGTGATAGGATATTGACAAGATCTTCTTGATCTTATGGTCCTCGAAAAATTTGCTTACCTTGTTGTCTATGAACTGCTTCCCGTTACCACATACTATCTTGGCTGGCATACCGAATTGGCATATTATATGGTCCCAAATGAAGTCAATGATTCCTTTTTCCCGGACCTTCTCGAATACTTGAGATTCAACCCATTTAGAGAAATATTCAGTCATAAATAGTATAAATTAAGCCTTACCGGGTGCCCATAGTAGGGGACCGACGATGTCCATTCCCTATTTCATGAATGGCCAGGGTGACAGGACCGAGTGTATTAACTCCCCGGGTTGGTGGATCATCAGTGCGTGCCTCTGACAGCCATCGCATTTTAGCACGAGCTCCTTCGCATCTTTCTCCATGTCGATCCAGTAATAGCCTGGTCTAAATATCTTACGAACCAACGATTCTGCCACCGAATGATTTCCGCAGGTGCCCTCATAAACTTCCCTCAAAACATATTCAGCATCTCCTGGTCCCAACCATATGGCAAGTGGGCCATCGAAGGTTCTCCTGAACAAAGTATTATCTTCGGACAGGCTAAATCTGGTCGCCTTCGTGCGCGGTTCTTTGGGATCAGAGGGTTGCTTCCCTGTCTTCAGGTAGTCTATATACTTGTTTCTCTAGTCCCATGTTAAACTTATCGAGTTTATCTCAGCATGGACTTCTTCCACTACCGATTTCGTGAGTTGCACGACCGTCCCCAAACTGAATTCATCGTCATCAACTGACGACCCCAAGTTAGCCAGAGCATCGGCTTCGCTATTTTGATCCCCAGGCACGTGTTGTAGTGTCCATTCCTTGAATCGATGTAGCATTACCTATAGTTTATCCAAGTATCTTCACATTCGTTCCTCTTTTACTTCGGATATCTCATTGACTTGATTTACCACAAGGAAGGAATCACATTTAGCTTCGATCACTTCGTCCCCTAGGCGTTTAGCCAATTTGACACCTACAATCATGGCCTCATACTCGGCCTCATTGTTAGTCAATTATACAGTTATGATAGATTGTCTAACTACGTTACCCGTGGGTGTCTGGACCCTTTTGCGTTCAAGGCACCATCCTTAAAGAGGGTCCAGATTCCCTAGGAAGTCCCCGAGTTCAACAACAATTCCCTTTTGACTTGGTGGTATTAGGGCCAGTGTGAAGTCAACAACGAAGTTTTCCAAAATTTGAGATTTGATGGCGGTTCGGGGTCGATATTCGATATCATACCCACTAATTTCTACGGCTCATTTGGCCAATCGTCCCGAGAGCTCGGGTTTGTGCATTATGTTTCTCAATGGGTAAGTATTTACGACACATATGGGATGACACTGAAAATATGGCTTTAACTTCCGGGAGGCACTTAACAAATCAAGCACCAATTTCTCCAGGTGAGGATACCTTGTTTCGGCCTCGCCTAGAGTCTTGCTAACATAGTTGATAGCAAATTGCGTACCTTCCTCTTCCCGGACTAAGACTCCACTTACCGCTATCTCGGATATTGCTAAGTACAGGTACAACTGCTCGTGGGTATGAAGCAAAGGTGGAATCAAAAGGTACCATTTGAGTTCTTTTAGGGCTTGCTGGAACTCCGGGGTACACGAAAAGTTATTCTTCTTCTTTAGAAATGAGAAGAACCAATGGCTTTTATTGGAGGACCTTGATATGAACCAAGCCAGGGAGGCTATACACCTGGTTAACCTTTGAACGACCTCGACATTGTCCATTACAGTGATGTCTTCTATAGCTTTGATTTTGTCGGGATTGATCTCGATTGCCCGGTTGGACACCATGAATCCAAGGAACTTCCTGGACCCGACCCCGAATGCGCACTTCTCTGGGTTCAGCTTCATGTTGTATTTCTTCAGTATGTTGAAGGTTTCCTGCAAATGTTCCAAATGGTCCTCTTCTCGCAGGGACTTAACTAATATGTCGTCAATGTAAACGTCCATTGATATTCCTATTTTTTATTCGAACATCCGATTTACTAGGCGTTGGTAAATGGCATTCTTGCGAATGGCATTACGTTATAACAATAGGTGTCATATTTAGTGCTGAAGGAAGTTTTTTCCTGATTGCTCGGGTCCATTCGGATTTGGTTGTACCCCTAATAGGTGTCGAGAAAGCTGAGTATCTCATGGCCGGCCATCACATCGACCATGCGATCGATGTTAGGCAAAGTAAAAGAGTCATTAGGTCACGTGATAACTAGGGATTTGTACCTATTATTTACTCTCATTTTCTTAGGTTTTGAGGCAAAATTGCATTAAGATACTCCCGAAATTTGATGCAAGTTGTTTAAATTGCAGGATTTGAGTTGAATTGAAGATATTGACTAAAAATAACTCAAATAGGAGCAGAACTTGCACTAGCTCAGAACCCAGTAGAAGCGCTGAGAGCGCCAATATTTCGTTGCAGCGGTTGTTACTTCGCTGCAGCAGAATTTCATTCCTGCCCCTGTTAAAATTCCAGTGATTCTGTTTTTGAGACCCAGCTGAGCCGCTGTCCACGCCAAAATTCCACTGCAGCGGTGTCCTCGCAAGATTGATAGCTCCAATAAAAGGGTAGAAACTAGAGATAGTGATACCCGACTTGAGCCATTTCATTTGATTTGTTGAAACACCTAATTGGGCTTGAGAAAGCCAATTCGGGAAAAGTCACCCAAATTATCGAGAGGTTTTGGTGAGTAATTTAGTATGAGGTTATGTCATTTGCCATAATTCACAAGTTTATCCTAGATTTTAGATCCCATTAGTCACTTGCCTAGGAGTAAGTTGCAACCCTAGTGCCTTTAATCATTTGATAAAAATCCACAAAAATATTGTAGTTAGTTAGATAATATTACTTTTTAGACTCAACCTTAGAATAGATTCAAAACCAAATTATGTTGAGAAGATCAATTAAGAACATGAAACACCACTAAATCATGTACAAACTCGACTCTCATTGCATAACTCCATGTGGATATCGATCCCAACCTTGTCGGGTAAAAGCTGCTTCGACCCTGCCTTGCTACTTAAATAGTGGTCTAGGTGGGCTTAGATCACTTTTTGGCGCCGTTATCGAGGAGTTAAGACGGTGTTGACTATCTATTTGAGTAGTGGTGTAGATTGTTTTTATTTCCTTCTTTTTGTTTACTTGCGTGTTTGAATCAATACAGGTACTTATGGCTGATCCTCTGGAAAATATTATACCGGGGGAGGAGGTAGATGATAATGGGGAAGAGGAGTTTCATCAAATTCCTCCACCTCAAAGACGGGGCCGACATGCCAATCCCCATGATAATATTCCAGACCCTCGCCCGCCTCCTCCACGAGTTGCTCCTCGGGTGCTTCCAAACGAGGGGTATGCTAGTGCAATTGTCCCACCAAGAATCCGGGCGGGCAACTTTCAAATCACTAATGTCATGTTGACACTTCTGGAGCAACGAGGTTGTTTCACGGGAGCTCCCCATCAAAATGCCTACAAGCACTTAAAAGGCTTTGTAGATACATGTTGGGGAAGCAAGCAAACCAATGTATCTGAGGATTCTTGAGGCTTAGATTATTTCCTTTCTCTCTACGAGGGAAGGCGCTGGATTGGCTTGGACGACTCCCAAATCATTCTATCTCTACATGGGATGAATTGGCGGATAAGTTCATTTCCAAGTTTTTTTTCCTCGGGCACATGGCGGCTTTGAGAGATGAGATATTGTCATTCAAGCAAGAGCCGAATGAGCCTCTTCACGAGATTTGGGAATGCTACAGAAATATAGTCAAAAAATTCCCGAACAATGACATGACAGAGGCCATAATACAGCAGACATTTTACCGGGGCATTAATACTACAAATCAGTGTGTTGTAAACTAACTCGCTGGGGGAAACTTTATGAAACTATCTTACATGGATGAAATGGTTGATACTTCATCATCATGGCAGAGTCGGGCACATGTGCCCCAGGTTGATCCAAGTGTAATAAATCTCCACAAAGAGCTACAAGACCATGGGCAAGCTATTGCTGAGCTTACCACTACCATGAATCAACTTGCTAAGGCGCAGCTTCAACAAATACAAGGCCAAAGCAAGTGCATGCTATGGAGGGGGTAAATATTTTGGTTAACAAGTGAAGGCCTCGTGGAAATCAAATACAAAACAACAATGACCAATGTGACCAAGGAGTGAGTGGGTACAATCAAGAGGATTCCTATGATGAGCAAAATAAAGATGTAATGTACGCCAACAATTTTCAAGGGCAAAGGAACTATAAAGGGAACAACCAAAACTGGAACAATCAAAGGCAAAGTAATTGGAACAACAATAACTACTCTAGCAATTGGGGGAACAACAATCAACAATGGGGAGGCAACAAAAACAATTGGAACGGGAACAACAATAGCAATTGGGGTGGAAATGGAAATCGGGGGCCGGGATTTCAAAGGCCCCCGATGTATCAACAACCCAACAATCCACCACCATATAAATCACAAGTTCAAATTTCCTCAAGCAATGACATGGGCCGAATCGATCAAATGTTCAAACATATGATGGAACGGAATGCGGATTCGGATGCTCAAATTGCTTCCCACACTACCTCAATCCGCAACCTTGAGGTCCAAATGGGAAAAATTTCACAATCTTTGAAAACTCTCCCAAAAGGGGAACTGCCTAGTGACACGGTGGTGAACCCTAAGGGTGGGAACAACAACAACAATAATACTGGACATGCGATGACGGTGACCACAAGGAGTAATCGGGGTGGTGAGGCTAGTTCTTCAAAGCAAAAGAGGGTTGTTGGTGATGATGACGACTTGCAACATGTTGAGGTTCCTATTGAGGTTGAAAACGTGGTTGAATAGCTGATGAATAATGAAGTGAGGATTGACATAAATGATAATGAGGAGGAAACACAAAATGGTGTGAACCCGTCTAGGGAACACGTAATTGACATAACCGAGCCGGTTGTGTCAAAAGTCAAGACCCTATTTCCTAGACCTCCTCCTCCCTATCCTCAAAGATTGGCTAAGCAGAAGTCAGAGAATCAATTCAAGAATTTCATAGATATGATGAAGAGTTTTTTCATCAACGTACCATTAGTTGAGGCACTTGAGCAAATGCCCAGGTATGCCAAGTTTATGAAAGACTTGGTCACAAATAAGAGATTCATGGAGTGTGATACAATCAATATGACCCACCAAGTGAGTAAAATTTTGCACTCAATGGCACCCAAACTAGAGGATCCCGGAGCTTTCACTATTCTTGCACTATTGGTAGTGCGGATTTTGCCAAGGCATTGTGCGACTTGGGTGCTAGTATCAATTTAATGCCTTATTCTGTCTTTAAAACCTTGGGAATTGGCCAACCTAGAGCAACTTCCATGCGACTTCAAATGGTAGATCGAACTATGAAGTGACCCTTGGGAATCATTGATGATGTTTTGGTGCGGGTCGACAAATTCATCTTGCCCACGAATTTTGTGAGGTCGATTATGAAGTACCTATTATTTTGGGACGACCTTTCCTTGAAACGGGGAAGGCCTTGGTTGATGTGCAGGTCGGTGACCTCACCTTCCAGGTGGGTGATGAAAAGGTCATTTTCCACATTTGCAAATCAATGTGGCAACCCAATAGCACGGAGGTATGTTCTTTTGTGGACCTTGTCACCGAGGTCATAATTAATGAAACAAGCTCAATGATAAATGTTGAAGATCCCGTGGAAGCAGTTTTATTGAATCATGATGATGTTGTGGTGGATGGCTTGATCGAGTGTACCAATGCATTGCAAGGCATGGGTTCTTATTCTTATGGACCTCGCAATCTATCTTTGGATTTGGAAAATCGAAAAACTCCTCCGACAAAATCGAGGAGTCACCTACCTTGGAGTTGAAGCCCCTTCCACCACACTTCAGGTATGAATTTTTGGGTCCTTCTTGTAATTTACCTGTTATACTTTCTTCTTGCCTAACCCAATTGTAGGTAGACTCTACACTCAAAGTGCTCCAAAGGAGAAAGAAGGCCATAGGTTGGACTCTAGCTGATATTCGGGGCATAAGCCCCGCCTTTTGCATGCACAAAATTATTCTTGAAGATGATGCAAAATCGTCCGTGGAACATCAATGGAGGTTGAACGAGGCAATGCAAGAGGTGGTCAAAAAGGAGATAATCAATTGGCTTGATGCTGGGGTTATTTATCCAATCTCTGATAGTGCTTGGATTTCACCAGTGCAGTGTGTTCCGAAAAAGGGTGGTATGACAGTGGTGCAGAATGACAAGAATGAGCTTATTCCCACTCGGACCGTGATTGGCTGGAGGGTTTGTATGGATTACCGGAAGCTGAACAAGGTGACGCGAAAGGATCACTTTCCATTGCCTTTTCTTGGCCAGATGCTTGATAGACTTGCTGGGCGGGCTTTCTATTATTTCTTGGATGGTTATTCCGGCTACAATCAGATTCTCATAGCCCCAGAAGATCAGGAAAAGACAACATTCACCTATCCCTACGGGACATTTGCTTTTTCAAGGATGCCATTCGGTTTGTGCAATGCACCCGCCACATTCCAGCGGTGCATGATGGCAATTTTCACTGATATGGTTGAATATTTTTTGGAGGTGTTCATGGATGACTTCAGCGTGGTCAGGGACTCATTTGAGAAGTGTTTGCAAAATCTTGATAAATTTCTCGCCCGGTGTGAAGAAACCAACCTTGTATTGAATTGGGAAAAATGTCATTTCATGGTCGAGGAGGGCATTATCCTCGGTCACAAAATCTCAAGAGATGGAATTGAAGTGGATAAAGCCAAGATCAAGGTTATTTCCAAGTTGCCTCCTCCAACTTTGGTGAAGGGAGTCCGTAGTTTCCTTGGGCATGCGGGATATTACCAGAGATTCATTAAAGATTTTTCAAAAGTGGTAAATCCCCTATGAAAGCTATTGGAGAAAGATGCCAAGTTCGATTTCAATAAGGAATGTATGCAAGCTTTTGAGTTGTTGAAGCATAAGTTGACCACCACACCAATAATTACCGCACCAAATTGGAGCTCTCCTTTCGAGCTCATGTGTGATTCAAGTGACGTGGCGGTGGGTGCGGTCTTGGGCCAAAGGGTGAACAAAATCTTTCACCCCATTTATTATGCAAGAAAAACCATGAACTCCGCCCAAGTTAACTACACCGTCACCGAAAAGGAATTGTTAGCTATTGTCTTTGCAATGGAGAAATTTAGGACTTACCTTATGGGCGCCAAGGTGATAGTGCACACCGATCATGCGGAGCTTCGGTACTTAGTGATGAGAAGGGATTCAAAAGCTACGCTTATGAGGTGGGTCTTATTTATCCAAGAGTTTGATCTAGAAATTGTTGATAGAAAGAGGAGCGAAAATCAAGTTGCCGATCATCTATCCCGGTTGGAAGAGCAAGGAAGGCCAAATAATAGCCTTGAGATCAATGATACCTTCCCGATGAGCAGCTTCTCTCAGTATCTATGCAAGACATGACATGGTTTGCGGACATTGCCAACTTTCTTGTTACCGGTGTTGTCCCGCTTGAGCTCTCTTCTAACCAAAGGAAGAAGCTTAGACGGGACAACTTTGATTATTATTGGGATGAGCCGTATTTGTTCAAAATATGCAATGATGGAGTCATACGGCGTTATGTCCCCGAACAAGAGCAAATGTTCATTCTTGATTATTGCCACTCTTCGCCCTACGGTGGTCATCACGGTGGGGAAAGGACAGCTTCAAAAGTTCTAAGTTGCGGATTGTATTGGCCTACTTTGTACAAAGATGCAAGTGACTTGGTAAAGAGGTGTGACAAATGTCAAAGAGCAGGTGGTATATCAAAGAAGGATGAAATTCCCCTCACAACGATCCTTGAGGTTGATATATTTGATGGGGGGGCATTGACTTCATGGGTCCTTTTGTCAGCTCGTGTGGTAATACCTACATTATCGTAGCTGTGGATTATGTTTCAAAATGGGTTGAAGTCGTGGCTTTTCCCTATAATGAAGCTTGGAGTGTAGTTGGTTTTCTCAAGAAAAATATTTTCACACGATTTGGGACTCCTCGGGCTATCATAAGTTACGGGGATCTCATTTTTGCATTGGGCTTTTGATTTGTTGCTTGCCAAGTATCGGGTAAATCAAAAAGTGTCCACTCCTAATCATCCTCAAGCCAGTGGGCAAGTTGAAGTATCAAATCGGGAAATCAAGAACATTTTGTCCAAGATCTTGAATGCAAATAGGACCGATTGGTCTAAAAATCTTGATGATGCACTTTGGGAATATAGGATTGCCTTCAAGACCCCGATTGGTATGTCACCGTACTGGTTGATGTATAGTAAATCATGTCACCTCCCGGTTGAGTTGGATCACAAGGCACTTTGGGCTTTGAAGAAGTTGAATTTGGATTAGGACTCTGCTACAAATCTTCGTGTTGATCATCTTAATGAGCTTGATGAGTTTAGATTCCAAGCCTATGCAAGATCTTCTTTGTACAAGGAAAAATGAAGTATTTGCATGACAAGTATGCTAAGCACCGGGAATATCAAAAGTGGGAGACTTGGTATTGCTCTTCAATTCAAGGCCTTGTCTCTTTCCGGGCAAACTCAAATCAAAGTGGAGTGGCCCGTTTGAGGTGGTATTGGTTACACCTTTGGTGACCTTGATCTAAAAAACAAGAATGGTAAAAAATTTCGGGTGAATGGGCATCAGGTTCACTGCTTGGGAAAATTTGAAGATAGCCATGTGGTGGCTTTGTTGAAATTCACTTGATCATGGTAACATGCGTCTGCCGCGACGTTAAATCAGGCGCTTCTTGGGAGGAAACCCAAGTGTTTTATTTTCTTTCTTTTTGTTTCTTCTTGTTAGAGTAGATTTTTCTTGAACTAACATGTTTGTGAAGTTGGTGTAGGATTTGGTGGATGTAGTGCAGGAACAAAATCTGGGGAAAATTGGGCTAAGAATTCAAAACCGCTGCAGCGGTCACATTTTCGTGGTCAGCAGTCACAAAAACACTGCAGAGTAAAACATTCCACTGTCGCGTCGAGGTTGAGCCGAAATTCCAGAGAGGTCACAAGCTCTCTGGATCTCCATTCCGCTGCAGCGATTGGAAATTTGCTGACAGCGATGGGATTCCGCTGTAGCGGCAAAATTCCGCTGACAGCGGTGACCTTTGATGCCCAGTCCCTTGCAATGCTTAAAAGCGCGGTCAGTGGTAAAATTCTGCTGCTGCGCTAGGTAAGTCGGTGGGGCCCCAATTCTCACCTATAAATATACAGGGTCCCCCTTCTTTTACTCTTTTCACCCATTTGACTCTTATAGATAATTTTTACTGTTCACAACCTCTACATTGTACATATGAGCTTCAAATATTCTCACATCTTAACATCATCATCATCTAGCAGTGGTATGTTCATATTATTTGATTCTAATTGTAGATTTAAACTTTTAGCATGTTCTTATTAGTTTTCTTTTCTAGAAAAGTAGTCATTTAAGCCATAATGCCTGAACATGATTCACCAATGTGTTAAAATTTATGGGGTAGTGATTTCCTGTTGCCTAAGGAGATATAGGGTTCTTATTACATGTGCTTCATGTCAAATTTTTCAAAAATTGGCAAAACCCTAGCTTGAACACCACTGTTAGTTCACGTCGGTGTTGAATTGCGCTGCAGCGGACCAAAAATCCGCTGACAGCGGAATCATCTGGAAGGTAACACTTTGAAATGCAAATTTACGTTGCAGCGGACCAAAAATCCGCTGACAGCGGAACCATCTGCTGCTATTTTTGACTGATGAAAACCGTTGTAGCATCCAAAATTCCGCTGACAGCAGTGACCCTTCCACTACAGCATTTAATTTTCGCTGACAGCGGAAGTCTACATCCTACACTGTTTTATTCTATGCCTTACTGATGTATGTGCTTTCATTGGGTACTTGTGTACCATATTTTAACAATTTTTGTTGACATGTTTGCAGAGAATGGTTAGATCACGAGGTGGAGCAGACAGGCAACTGGGAGGGGTGACTCTTCTAGAGTTCGGGGCAAGGGCAAACAACAGACAGCCCCCTTAGGCCCGACAAAGACCATTGGGAAGAAGCAAACACGAAAAAGGACAACTCCCGACCAATCTGAATCAAGTGAATATGTCCCCTCCCGGGAAGCTTCGGAGGGAAACAGTGGAGCATCCTTAGCAGAGGCATTGTCCTAGCCCAGGAGGCTTGTCAACGAGACAACCAGCTCAGACTCTTCGGACAGTTTGGATCTTTTCAGTGACTCCACACATCCCCAGGATACCGGTGCAGCAGCTCAGTCCACCGCCCCTGCTTCTATCAACCTTGACAGTTCCGATGAGACGGTGACATCCAAGTACAGACAGCAGGGATTCTCTGGACGAGAAACCCATCAGTGTGGCAGGATCATTTTGTTTCTGAAATGTCCTACCACCAATTCGGAGATTGGTGGCCCCCGAGGTCCCTGATTCCTGAAAGGCCTTTCATTGTTAAGGATCTGCTACCTCATAACCCAAATGTGAAGAAGCAATTTGAGGAAAGAGCGGGGTGGGGTTTCTTCACTAGCAAAGTTGAGGATGCCAATGAGTACATTGTGAAGGAGTTTTATGCTAATATGGCCCACACAAAAAGGGGCACATATCTTACTCAGGTTCGGAACAAGAAGATCTTGTACAGTGGTAGTGCATTCAATGATTATGCTGGCTTTGTGAATGAAGATGAGACTCGCTACTAGGAGAAAGTGGCTTTGGGAGATTTGGCTCGTCCTTGTTTGGCTTCTGTTATTGCTATCCCAGGGACTACTCCAGCTTGGTTGACTGCAGGTTCCGTCATCTACAGGAACACACTCAGCTTCGAGGCTAAGGGTTGGGCGACCTTTGTTTGCAGCCGGATAGATCCCATCCTTCATGATAGTGACATGACCCTCTCTCAGGCCCTGATTGTTGGAGAAATTATGGATGGCATCCCGATCAATGTCGGGAATATCATGGCCAGGGTGATTGACCGGATTTTACAGAGAATGAGGCCTCTTACCCCTTTCCCAACTTCCTCACTATGTACTTCAGGGACATGGAAGTTGAGGGAAGGGAATTTGATGTTACAGTGAGGCCAAAATCAGCTTTTTCATGGTATAGTCTGAAAAGGTCCGGACAACCCAAGGCAAAAGGGAAAAGCCACCGCATCTACTGTCACTGGTACTTCTACTGCTGTTGAGCGTTCCATTGCTGCTGATGGGCCCACTGTTGCTACCGGCCCGGAGTCTTCCTCGGGTCCTTCCATGTCCATTCTATTCCCAGTGCCTACATCTTCCACTTACCCTGAGACTGCCCTGAGGGTGTCTCAGACTCTAGTTGGTATCACCAACTGGCTGCAGGTAGCTTCTTCTAAGCTCACTGATCTTTCTACTACTGTCGCAGCTCAGTCAGCTCCATCACAGCTTACACTGCCTCCATTACTAGAGGAGATATTGAGGATCCTGGTTGATAACCAAAAGAAGATCATGGAGACCCTGGACAAGCATGGGAAGGAGATTCACTATTTGGGCAAATCTGTGAAGAAAATTAAGAAGTCTCAGGATGATATGAAGAAGGTTCAGGTGGAGATGCAGACAACTCAAGCTGCTTTGAAGAAGGAGGTCACGAAGCTCACTACGGCGGGGGACATCTCCCTTGATTTATTGATAGGAGAGCCCGCACCGACTGATCAAGCTGCACAGGTTCAGGAGCCGGAGCTTACGTCATCCACAGTTCACAGAGGAGTCATCCCGAGGACTGATGATATGGAGATCCAGCTTGAGGATCCAGAGGGACAGACCTCCTCATTTCCACAGGACCCTGCTCCAGCCACTGTCACTGTGTCTTCTTCTACAGCTGATCCTGACCCCATGCAGACAAAGGCACCATAGGGAGTTTTCCTTTACTCTCTCTCACCCCTTCTCCATGTTCTATATTTTTGGGAATTTAGCATTGAGGACAATGCTAATTCTTATTGGAGGGGGTGGCCTTTATTTTGTGATTTAGATACTTTGACATTTTTTGGACTGTAATAACCTCTGATACTATTTTTCTTTTCCTTATTTGCATTTTCGTACCTTTAGTTTGTTTTACTTTTGCTATGTATATATAGTTTCCCTTCTTATGTATATAATCATTCCCCTCTTAATGTATATTCTTCTTAATCCCCTATTGTACATATTCATTTCTACTTTTCGTATTGTTACTTTATAACTTCTTTAGCTTTTTCATTTATAGTTTAGCTTCTTTTTGAATTTATAGATTCTTCTTTACTTTTTGTGTTATCAATAAGACCCTGGTTTTCTTAAGGCCACGGTTCTATCCAGGGGTGAAAATTGTGCGAACCGGGAGTCTCTTCCCTACAACGGACGGTGTGATGACCTTCTTAAGGGATTGAGTCTGTTTTTCATTTTTTTTGTTTTTGTTTTCCTTTGTTTTGGTAAGTAGTGAATAAATGTGACTCGAATAGGCTTCACTTGGCACCAACATACTTACCTTTGACCTCATGTTTAGAGACAAGTTACAAACGAGTCTAGTTCTAATTGTGACCCTTAGAGTCTTGAGTTGACTAAAATTATCATCGGGTAGTGTTTATAGCCATATGTGAGTGTTCACTCTAAATCGAGGTTGTTGTGGGACCTTGACTCTATGATCTTTAATGATCCTGAGGTTTGAGAGGTGAGTTTTGAATTGCATATCCCAAGTGTCGTGCCTAAAAGTCTAGAACTTGCCCCAAGTGTTTTTCTAGGCGAAATCTTAAGTTAGCTCAACTTGTGAAATGATCATAGGCCCTCCTTGATTCCCTGTTGATATTAAAATACTTCTATAAACTACCAAGACAACATCCTTAGTCAACCCCTTTTGAGCCTGAGCCTATTTGTTTAAAAACCACATTACAAACCTTCATCCGTTCTCTAATGACCCTCTCTTGGCACCCATTCTTTCCTTGAGCACCCATAATGAACAATAGACAAAATCACAAGTTTAGGGGAGAGACGAGAAAATTCATAGTGATGAAAGGAATTGTCATAAAAGTAAAGGCCAATGAAAAGTTTGAAATACAAAACAAGGTAAAAAGAAAAGAAAAGAGTTGAAAGTATTCAATAAAGCAAAGTTAAAAAGGCTTGAAATGATGAAAAAGAAAGAAAAAGGGAGAAAAGTGAGCTTCAAGTAAAAGAAAGAGAGACAATGAGTCTCTCTAAGTCCCCCAAGGAAGAGATTAAGACTCAAAGAGTCAAAGAAAAACATGAGCAAAAATGTGAAAAATGGAGTGCTTAAGGAGAGATGCTCTATAGTAGTTCATCCTTTCCAAATTTGATCCAAAAAGCCTTCATTACATCCTGTTAAAGCCTTGTAGGATCTCAAGTTGAGTGAGCTTTCATTAGTGGCTTTACACAAGGGGCAAGCCTATGGTACATAAAACCGGACTTGTGGCTTTCTTTTGAGAGTGAAGAGAGCACCCCTTGATAATCCCAATTCTGAGATTGCATTCTATACAGTGAGATGAGCCCATGGAGAGTAGAGGATAAAGAGTCTGGGATCCACAGTGATTTAGGTGAAAGAGAGAAGCTCTTTGACGAATTGAGTCAACTCTTGAAGTTTTGTTGTCACATTAGATCTAGTGAACTAAGAAAGTCATTGCATAATCTTGTCAATAATGCATTTGTGTTGAGGGTAATTGTTAGTCCCAATTGAAGCTTGATTAAGTCACATTTGAACAGCTGAAATACTTTCTCTTTTGTTTGCAGAGGTGGGAGTTACTATCTTGTTTGCTTGAGGACAAGCAAGGACTTAAGTTTGGGGGAGTTGATAACTAGGGATTTGTACCTATTATTTACTCTCGTTTTCTTAGTTTTGAGGTAAAATTGCATTAAGATACTCCCGAAATTCGATGCAAGTTGTTTAAATTGCAGGATTTAAGTTGAATTCAAGATATTGACTAAAAATAACACAGCGAGGAGTAGAACTTGCACTGGCCCAGAACCCAGTAGAAGCGCTGAGAGAGCCAATATTCCGCTGCAGCGGTTGTCACTTCGCTGCAGCGGAATTCCATCTGCTGCCCCAGTTAAAATTCCAGTGATTCTATTTTTGAGACCCAGCTGAGCCGCTGTCCACACTAAAATTCTGCTACAACGGTGTCCTCGCTGCTGCAGCATTCAAATATCAGCTGGGAGCGGATTCCTAATATCAGAGACTTGCCAACCTGGGTTATTCATAATAGCGCAGTCAGCGGTATTATTACGTTGTCGCGCTTTCAGGAACCGCTGTGGCGCTGTAGAATTCTGCTGGGGGCGGAAGAGAGAATCAGAAAGTGTACAGGTCTAGAAACGCTGCAACGATTATTATTCAACTGCATCGAAAGCCAATCCGCTGGAGCGCTTAGAATTCCACTAGGAGTGAAATCTTCGTAGGGGCAATTTTGTCTAGTATTTTCAGCCTAGTATAGATACAAATTTTTCTTATTTTTAGGGCATCAGACAAGAGAGTGAGCTCGTGAATAGTGTTTTTATTCTGTTTTGAGTAATTTTACCTTAGATTCTACCATACTTCTTAGATTTTCTTCTTGTAATCAACATTTATGAGTTTAATTTCATCATCTATCTTAATTTCTTGCATGGTAATGAGTAGCTAGACCCTCAAGCTAGGGTTGTAACCCAACCCTAGTGTGGGTAACTAATGGGTCTTCTATTTTAGGTTGAATTTGTGATTGGGTGTATGACTTTTAGTCTATTTCATGCTTCATTGACTGAATTAGTGGTTGCAAACAGTAATTTATGCCTTTTTGACTAGGGTTATTCTTGAGAGAGATGATCCAAGTCTAGGTAAATAGGCTAACAAGGTATTGGTGTGAACTCACGAGATTGATAGCCCCAATAAACGGGTAGAAACTAGAGATAGTGATACCCGACTTAAGTCATTTCATTTGATTTGTTGAAACACCTAATTGGGCTTGAGAAAGCCAATTCAGGCAAAGTCACCCAAATTGTCGAGAGGTATTGGGTAAGTAATTTAGTATGAGGTTATGTCATTTTCCATAATTCACAAGTTTATCCTAGATTTTAGATCCCATTAGTCACTTCCCTAGGAGTAAGTTGCAACCCTAGTGCCTTTAATCATTTGATAACAAGCCACAAAAATATTGTAGTTAGTTAGATAATATTACTTTTTAGACTCAACCTTAGAATAGATTCAAAACCAAATTATGTTGAGAAGAGCAATTAAGAACATGAAACACCACTAAATCAAGTAGAAACTCGACTCCCATTGCATAACTCCCTGTGGATATCGATCCGGACCCTGTCGGGTAAAAACTTCTTCGACCCTGCCTTGCTACTTAAATAGTGGTATAGGTGGGCTTAGATCAGCACGCCTTGTTCAAGTCTTTGTAGTCTACACGCATTCTTAATTTATTTCCCTTTTTACGCACTACTACTACGTTTGCTAACCAATCCGGGTACTTAACTTCCCGAATGGAACCTATTTTAAGGATTTTGGATACCTCGTCTTTGATGAATGCGTTCTTGACTTCGGACTGAGGCTTCATCTTCTTTTAACCGGGTGGAACTTCGAGTCCAAGCTTAGCTTGTGAGTAGTTATTTCTGGCATGATCCATGTCATATCAAGGTGGGACCAAGTGAAACAATCTATATTAGCTATAAGGAATTCAATGAGTTTCTTCCTGAACTCGGGAGTTAGTCCCGTGCCCAGGTATAGCTTCCAGTCAAGGAAGTGTTAGATCAATATGACTTGCTCCAGCTCCTCAACAGTCGACTTACTAGCATTGGAATGGTCAGGGGCTATGAACGACCTAGGGTATCCGTACTCATCATCCTCGCCTGTCTCCTGTTTCAATGGTTTGGTCGGGGCCGGTGACGGTGATTGCTATTTGGTTTCTTCCTTGGTCACCTAATCGATCGCGAACATTTCTTTTACGGCTGGCTGCTCTTCATAAACTATCTTGATCCCTCCCGGTGTAGGGAATTTCAATGCCTGATGTAGTGTCGAGTGTACCACCCTCATGTTGTGAATCCATGCCCTCCCGAACAGAGTGTTGTATCTCATATCCCCTTCGATGACGTAGAACTTCGTCTCCTGAATGGCTCCGGCGGTTTTCACCAACAAGGTTATTTCCCCTCTATTAGTTTCACATGCCATGTTGAATCTGTTTAAAACTCGGACTACAGGCACTATTTGGTCTTGTAAACACAATTGTTACACGACCCTTGATCTGATGATATTGGACGAGCTGCCTGGATCGATTAACACACGCTTATATCGAGCTTTATTTATAAGTACGAATATCAACAACACATCATTATGTTGTTGCACGATGCATAGGGTGTCCTCGTCGTTGAACGATACGGTTCCCTCCGATATATCATCCCGAGTCCGTTTTTCCCTTATTATGGACACCTTAGTGCGCATCAGCCCTTGGGGACGTTGACCACACCAATGATCATGTTAATGACATGCTGAGGTTCCTCTTGCTCGATCTGCTTGTTGGATTCCCTATCCTGAAGTGCTTTTTGGCTCGATCACTTAGGAATTCTCGGAGGTGCCCGTTATTAAAAACCCGGGGTAATTCTTCTCTCAGTTGTCGACAGTCTTTGGTTCTCTGGTCGTGAGTGCCAACATACTTACACATTAGGTTGGGGTCCCTTTGGGCAGGATCGAACTGCAATGGTCGAGGCCATTTGGTGTCTTTGATGTGTCCGATGGTGGACACGATGTTGGCAGTGTCGACACTGAAGTTGTATTCCGACAATCTCGGTGCCTCCCGGTCCCCGATTGGCCTGTCAAAACCGTTCTTACTCATAATTCCCCGACTATTGTAGCCTCGATCGTTCCTTTTTTCATTCCTCACAGGATTGCGTCTGGACCCATTACCCCTTCGATCTTCGTTGTATGGTTGATAGCAATTTCTGTTCGATCTTGGTTCATGATTGACGACTTTTTTGGATCTGTCACTAGTTCTGACGGTATAAACGGATCCGAAAGAGGGACCGAGATGATCATCTTCGACCCTGATTTTTGATTGGTACCTGTTATGGACATCGGCCCAGGTTACCGCCGGGTATTCTATCAAATTTTGTTTCAGCTGTTGTGAAGCCAATGAGCTTTGGGGTGTAAGTCCTTGGGTGAATGCCTCAATGACCCAATCGTCCACGAGCGGAGGCATATCCATCCATTCCATTTGAAACCTCGACACGAATTCCCTGAGCATCTCGTTATCTCTTTGTTTTACTTTGAAGAGGTCTGACTTCCTGGTTTCGACCTTGATGGCCCCTGCGTGCGCCTTTACAAAGGCATCTGCAAGCATATCAAACGAGTCAATAGAATTAGGGGGTAAGTTGTGATACCATATCGTAGCTCCCTTTGACAAGGTTTCTCCGAACTTTTTCAGCAGAATGGATTCGATTTCGTCATCTTCCAAGTTGTTCCCCTTGATGGCTCACGTGTAGGAGGTCACATGATCATTTGGATCAGTTCCTACATTATACTTCGGAATTTAGGGCATGCAGAACTTCATTGGGATCGGCTTCGGAGCTGCGTTTGGAGGGAAAGGTTTGTGGACAAATTTCTTGTAAGCCAGGCCCTTCAGTATTGGTGGTGCTCCTGGGATTTGATAAACCTTGGAGTTGTAGGTTTCCACCTTTTTGTCATTGGCGTCGATTTTCTTTTCTCCCGATTCCACCCGTTTTGTTAGTTCCTCGAGCAACTTTTATTATCTCGGTGTTGGTCCCGAGTTCAGCTTCACTTGGCCTTTCTGTGGTCGGTTCGTTTCTGCGAGTGTGTTTACTGGATGGTTCGGGCTCAACTTTGTTGGGGTCGCGGCTTTGGTTCTACAACTGGGCATCGCTGCTTGTTGAGCCTGTAACATTTTGAAGATCACTCACAAGTTGATCCCATTACCTTCGTCGTCGTTGTACTTCGGGCTACCGATCGGGCTCCCCACGGATGTTGTTCTCAGAGTAGGTAGGCAAGTTTACATTGATAGCCACATGTGAGTTAGCATCAATTGGGTCCGCGACCGGAACTCCATTGGGGTCAACAGGGGGCACCTCGTTACTAGGCACCACATTGTTGTTCTCTCCATGGTGGCCAGACTCAGCATTGACGTTCGACGGGGTAGATTGGGAGTTTGACATTTTTAACCTGGATTGAAATTAAAAGCTCAAAGAACAAGTGTAAAATAGAGTGTGTTATGAAAATTTGTATCAAATTGCCACTACTGTCCTCAGCCCCACGGTGTGTGCCAAACCATTTTCCCTAAAAACGGATAATAATTGAATTCATATGTGGTTTTAAGTATATGCGGATTAATTCAATATAAATGATAAATAGCGTTAGATTAAATAGATAAAGAACGTAATAAATTGTCAAACCAATTAAGAGGGGTGACCTCGGACTCAGTAACAACTTAATGAAATGCATGCCTTCGATCCTGGGCTCACACTAATGAAGAACTGATGAACAAAAGTAAAGACTTTGAATAACAGAGAAAATAAGAGTATATTGCCTTGATATGCGTGTTACCATATTTTTTTGAGTTGTAAGATTTCCCCTTTATATAGTAGGGGAGTTTTACCCTAAGTACAATTTTAAAAAAGGTAAAAATCTTTCGTTCCGATGATCACTGATTTTTCGCCGATACAAGCCGAGATTCACACTGTGATATCCGGTTAGTACGGATATCACGGCCCTTTGTTAGTCGTGTGTATCCGCTTAGTAATGCTTTTCGAAGCATCAATCCTTAAATCGGACCTCGAGGATATGACATCGATATCCCCAAGGGCGGGTATTTGCCCGAGCCCCAGTACGGGGTCGTTTCGACTCCGATACACTACGGTCACGTCTCTATTCCGTTTGGCTCACCTGGAAGTCGATTTATGCAATGGGTCGGTTTTACCCGTATACAATACAAAAATAACTTTAATGTTGCTCAATTATGCTCTCCTTCATACTGCGCCCAAGGATGTAATGTAGGCAGCCTATCTTGACGCAAACAACAGTAGCTAATTTTACGGCTCGTACCCATAATCTATAGGTCACATAAAAATAATTTTATCGTTGCTTTAAGGCGCTCCTTCAAATATATACGTTCTACTTCATTCCGGACGAATATATCGGTTCATAATATCTTTTTGTCGCACAATGTAATCACTTTAATCCTTCAACTACATCGGTAAGATTTTTTTTCTTATCATCCTTTTATGTGTTATTGAATCAAAACGTTCGACAAAAAATAAGTTTTACAATACAATCTTCATCATACAATTTCTGCACTAAAATCTTCATATTATAAAGCATTACTTGTGTGTCGACAAATTAAAACAAGGCCATGCTGTATTTACTCCTGCGTTAGAGGAAAAATGAAAACAAGAAAAAGGAGTTGAAGTAGTTGTCCTGGATAAGGCGGATCCTCAAGGACCTCAACTACCAGCAACCAACATTTTAGGTGGGTTATACTGGAAACCGGCTTCCCCAGTCAACGTGTTAGAGTCCAAATACTTTGCTCCCATTTGGTCATAAAATTTGGGAGCTCTTTTTTAAAATTTTTGTTTTTAAATATCTGATTGCTTATAGATTTTAACCATTTTTCAATATATTTTGATAACAAAATCTTCAAATTCTAAAAATAACTCAATAGTAGTTTTTAAAGTTTTCTATTCAAAATTGTTTTTCAAGTAAAATGCATACCAAACACAATTTCGACTTTCAAAAATTATTTTTTATCTCATTTTTAAAAGTTCATTTTTTCAAGTCATTCAAATATATGTCCAATCGCTAACTTTGACTTGCAGCAAATTAACATGTTCAATCAGCCAAGGACACTGTGGTATATGGTCAAATAGAGGGGTCTTAAAGTCTAGCTTATTAACAATAGGACAATTCTTTAAATCGACACAAATTTGCAACCACCCAAAGTAAACAATAAGGAATATTCGTATGTGACCAAGAGTAATATCATACGTCTAACATACTTGTGTTTTTGACATTACAGTTTCATCATTATAGTATGATTATCGCTTTCACCTTGAATTCAAAGTCTGATTCATTGTTCTTTTTAATTAGCTATGTCACGACACAGAATTTCCACCTTCAAGATCGTGATGGCGTCTAACATTTCACTTGCTAGGCAAGCCAACATTAGAGAACTTTTGAGCCAATTTTAATCAATTACGATAAGTAAAAACAATTAAATCGAACTGGAATTAATATTGAGTGCGAAATAATATAAACATCATTAATATCTAAGTACAACTCGGATCTGGAGTCATAATTCACGAGCTTCTACAATTTCTACAAACAGGGTTTGAAATAAATACAATTGTCTTGAACGAAAAGAACAATAAACTTGGGGAAATGGAAGGGGACTTCAAGGTCTGCGGACGCCAGCAGAACTAGCTCGAGTCTCCAAAAGCAAATCCAAGTTGAAACGCCTCACGGACAGCTGGGACCGATACCAAAATCTGCACAAGAAATGCAGAATATAGTATGGGTACAATCGACCCAATGTACTCCGTAAGTGTCGAGCCTAACCTCGACGAGGTAGTGACGAGGCTATGACAAGACACTCACGCAAAAATAAACATGTGCAGATAACAATATACGTACAACACAATAACAAATAAAAGCTAAACATGTGATTTTGGGAGGGGACATGTGAAAAGGGGGTACAAGATACGATAAATACTACAAGGAATGATAACTCAATAAGCCTTTAACCAGCAAAACGAATGAGCATAATGAACAAAACTGCTCGGCATCACTCATCGTGTTTTTACTCTCAACCTCACTATGAAACAATAATATCGGTACGGCATCACCCTGTTACACCCCATGTTTTCGTACGTGGAAGTACGTCATAAGTAAATTGATATAAGCTCGGAAATGAGATGTTACATTCCACATTTTTGTACATTAAAGTTCGTCGTAAGCTAATCGACGTAAGTTTGGAAATGAGATTATTTTGAGATTATAAGCATTATGCTATTTCCAACAAGTGATGAGTAAATTCGTGAAGGTGAGAGGGTAAGCAAATCAAAGAAAATAAATTTTCGTCAAAGTTTGACATGTTGGGATAACAATACGGCCCGGGCTAAAATACCCGATGTTTATGGACTAATGACATACAAGGTACTACATGACCATGATAGTAAGGTGTATAAGGTATGTTAAAAGTAAGTAGTATTTTAAGTAAGTTGAGATAATTCTTAATTATGTAGATAATTGTGTAATTAATATTTTTTAGTGGGAGATTAATTAATCTTTGGATAATTAGATAACCTCACGTGGCAGCAAGCCACCACAAGATCTATGACTTTTAAGTCATTAACAAAAGGTGGCAGTTAAAGGTACGTGGTTAGGAAGCCACATAAAGTGGGGCCTACATCATAAGACATCTCAAAAACTTAAGAGTCATTCAAAGTAATGTGAATCTTCAAATTCAACTCACTTATAAGACTTCTCTAACTTGGTAAAGTGAGAACTTCAGCATCTTAAACAAATTCAACGTGATTTCGTGGCAATTCAATAAGATTTCATAGTGATCACGCTCAACTATGTCTTATAAAAAGACTAAACGGGCGCTGCAAATATAATTTGGGGTATTACACCCAAAGTCGATCCCACGGAGAATTGAACGTATCATCAATTGAGTCTATAAAATACTAAAATGTTACTTAATCGCTTTTCTCAAGACTTTGAATATCAATTTATTGATGTTTAACTAATTCTAC